>JBANCV010000908.1:0-22988 GCA_037040105.1 Amiota albilabris | reverse complement strand
AGGAGTAGAGTATCAAACGAAATGGTATAACGTTTCTTCATTATGAGATTATCAAAGATATTGTCCTTATTGCGTGTTGTGCCAAAACGCTTATTGTCAATGGATTTATCGGCATAAAGAAAATCCGCTTCGTCGTAGAACTGTTTCCAAACATGACGGTAATTTTGGGCTCTAGTATCACCGGGTTCATCCACGTCCAAGCCATAACCATTCTCAGCTATATTCTGAGTTCTAGATAAGATTACATCTTGGTATTCCATGAATTCACGACGAGACAATCGAGCTCCAATGATGCCAATAACGACGCCTTCGCGTTCAATCTTCGATTTAT
Source organism: Amiota albilabris (assembly GCA_037040105.1). Classification (NCBI taxonomy): domain Eukaryota; kingdom Metazoa; phylum Arthropoda; class Insecta; order Diptera; family Drosophilidae; genus Amiota; species Amiota albilabris. Next base: position 22,657 of record JBANCV010000908.1, on the reverse strand, counting down.
CCTCTTCTTCGATACCGCAATTGGTGCGGCTTCCATTATTGATGAATTCCGTATGTGAGGAGACACTCAGCAAAGCTGAGAGCTTTATCTCATCATAGGAGAGCACACGGTCTATCAATAGTGGTTCTTTCTCATCATCTGTACCGACAAGTTGAAAGCCACTGACGCCACTCTCACGGCTAATCAACAAATATTTGTCATTTCTTGAATAGAAGCTCGCGCAACGCTTCACCAACAAACGCTGCACCAAGTCAGTCACATTCAGTTTGTTGAAAATTGGTTGTTCTTGCTTGTTGCCTGCAATTGTGAAATACCTATGTGAGTACTTATTATATGACAAAAAGAAAAACTAAAAAAATAAATAAAATTTGTTTTCATTGAAATTTGTTTGTGTATCATTTACAGGTGTTTTGTGTTGTTTTTTTATGCGAATGTATGCATGTAAATGTTTGAACATTTCCATTTTCAATTTTGTTTTGTAGTTTTGAAATTCACTTGAACTCACCGTATTGGCATTTATGCTCCAGGAAGTTTAGATAGAGTGCCAGAGTACGTTCGTGGATCACCGGATAAGCTGATGCAATTTGCTGGCATATTTGGCCATGACGATCTTTAGGTTGACTCAAAACACGGCATGTATTCGTACCAAACTATTGAATTCACAATTTACATTTATGTATGTAAGTATTAGAGAAGAAGATACAAAGACACTTGGAACCAAGTTATGCACAATACAACACACATACATATATGCATATATTAATGCATATATAAATGCATGTACATATGTATATATGTAGTAAGTGGACCACAACACCTACCTCAATTGGAAAATCCGAAGAAGTCTTCATGAAATCATCAATGTTAATTTCTTCTGGTGCGTCATTGGGTTTTTGCACATCTTTACATTTCTCCAGTAGAGTTTTCCCAAACTGACTGAACTTCAGAGGTTCATCAAAACTGGGCCAGTTAGTTAAAAATTCCTCACCGAATTTGAGCAGCGACATGTTGAATATTTACTTTACTTCACTTTGATTTCTGTCAAAGTATGTTGTACCAGCAGTTTATCTATCTATCTATCAGAAACACACTCTCACAATATTCATAAAATCACTCACTTTACCTTGTTGTTGTTATTATTATTATTGTTAATAAAAACTGGATGCATGCGCCGTGAACATGCACTGGACCTGTAGACTGCGAATCGTTTAAATTGCAAAAGATTTTATACAAACGAACGAAAGCTTGCTGTCAAAACGAACCGCACGAACGAATTAAATCACTTTGAATGCCGACAGTCACAAATAGAGTGAACAAATAGCCAAAGTTATAAAGTTGCAGGTCCAATAGATAGTGAATCATGTTTGGCGAGGCAGTTGTGGACGTGTTGACTCACGATTATCATTCATCGTGGTGAGATATTGTTATGTTTCGTAGAAGGTGGATTTGATTATCAAAAATAATTTATAATTTTAAGGCAAATACGGTACAGAAAATACACATATTTATTAATACATAATATCCAAGAGACCCAGCACTGAATGCTCTATTATTAATAATTTAATATCATAATAGTTGTTATATAATTCATTTTAATAAGTTATTGTATTGTTTTTATTAAAGTCAGATAAATGAATAATATTTCATGTCATATTTTGATATTTCATCATCATTTGCATGAAGCAAGAATTTCTTTTCGTCATCATATGTTGTTTTGTCCTCGCACATCGCGCACATTTTAATACGGTATTCACACCGGAATGGATTCGAATCCATTATGATGCGGCTATTGATTCGCATCAGTTTCTACAACAACCACAAGGGGAAATAATGTAATGCAGGGGTTGTTGTTGTAGAATGTGATTCGAATAATCAAGAATGGACAAAAAACAGCTGATGATAGCCCAAACAACCAAACAAAATTTGTAGGCAAATTTGAAATTGTAAAATTTGTATGAATATTTTTATGAAGTATTTTTCATAAATTTTACGTTTAAAGTTAGTTAATTTGCGCTCAACATTCCATTTGAATATATATCAAAAAAAAAAAAAAAAACTGCTACTCATGTTATGAATACACTATTACTTTTTTTTTTACTAAAATTTAGAATGATTCACAGTCTCATGTTTCGATAATCGATAACTAATTCATGATTCAAACCAAATATCATACTCAATTGATTATTCATGAATTAATCGCGGTGTCACTTACACTACTTACTTCACTAACTGAACCAAACTGACTCACGATTCAGACTCATTATTTACGAGGCCTATAAGGCTAGCAGCGATAAATGATAAAAATACCATAACTTGGTCAGTCTAAACTTTAGAGAGGCTGTATAAAAAGAAATGAATGGAATTGGGGCGCCAATTTAAATTTCTATTCAAATTTCCAATACCAAAAGCTAAAAACAATCACATTAAAAGCTTTTGAACCATTTGTATAAAGCACACATATTTTGATTGTTCATTAAGAAAAAAGTTCAAGCATTTTGATTCACATAATCACAAGAAGCTTTTAATTTGTGATGCAAAACTAAGTATCGACTAATCAGAGTGCACATGTCGTTACGTTAGGGTGGCTGTACGAAAATAAATGAAAGGAAATTAGACGCTAATTTAAATTTACATTTAAATAATAGTTACATTAATTTTCATTGTCGAATGAAAGTCTAGATGCGATCCCCATTTTTGCTCTCTGGCGGGTCCAATGAAAAAAGTAATGATGCAGTTTTGTTTAAGATCTAATTTTATTATACTCTTCACGTACTGAATAGTATCATAAGTTTCTCATGAAATTTGTAATGCAAAGAAAGAGGCAGGCATCGTAGGCCCCATAAAGTAAATATATTCTTGATCAGTGCGCCATGTAGCCCGTCTGTCCGTCTGCCTGTATGTATGCAAACTAGTCTCTCAGTTTTTAAGCTAGAGAACTGAAATTTCGCACGAAGCCTTCTTTTTACCATAAACAACATGTTCTTGTAAGAAAAACTTTTTTATTTTTTATGTTATCAAATTGAAATTTAGGCATTGGAAGTGTTTGCCCCATATACATAAAACACTAAAATTGAAACACCCTCGGACTATCAGGAGGGGTACCTTCCATACAAGCCCGTACTCAAATTCATGTTCTTATAAGAAAAACTTTTTTGTTTGTTATGCTATCATCTTGACACAATAGGTTTGTAATCCATATTCATCAACCATGTAAATTTAAAGATCGTGGTATTACTAGATTGCAAAGCTCCCATACAAAAAAATTCTCCATTACATCTTCTGCATAGTCTTTCTGGTTAATATACAAATAAACTTTAGTCTTTATTTTTGATGTTGTCAGATGAAGTTCTAAAGAACAACTCAACCTGAATTTAAGACGGCATGTCTTGAGTCCCGTTTCATCTCGATCTAACACCGTTTATGATTTACTGCTTTATCGAGAGTGATTCGAAAAATTCGTACGAGGGCAATTCGAGTAGTTCAGAGTGTTAACTTACATATATTAGTAATTAATTAATCCTAGACTGGCCCGTTGGCTCGGAGGTAAGTGCGCCGAGCTAACATCCTGGAGTCGCGGCTTCAATTCCTGTACAAGTCTGGTTTTGCACTTTTCTAACAATTTCCCCTTTCCTTCTTAACTCTTCCCCTGAGCTGAAGGCCTCTGTTGCTATTGCTCATAAACATAAGTATTATAATTTATAATTTTAATCTTATTTCTAATTAATAATAATACATAACCCTAATAATCTCTGGTCCGAAAATCAAATAATTCGAAGTGGTAGGATAAGATGGGATGCGATATGTTGGCCGCTCGCGATAGAGCGCGAGTTCACACAGAAGCCTTACGGCCCATTGTGATGCTTAATTATCAGAGTAGAATGTTTATTGCTTAACCATTTTGGTTTTAAAGTCTTTTTTCACATTTTTTTCGAAAACAAATAGATAAATTCCCAACTTTGTTCATAAACGCGATTCCATATTTCAGTTAATTACATTCATTCTTACTTGTAACGATGAAAATCGCCAATCTCTTAACATACATTTGGAAAAGACTAGTGGATTCATTTAATAATTATGATGACGACGCTATTCGATTATCCCAGGAGTTGTTCAATTTAAACCGCTTAATTTCTGATCTCGTTTATTTAAAACGCAATTTTTTAAGCCTTAGAAGTATTACTGTAAGACTCGGAGCCCGAGGAATTCCTGATAGGATGCCTTTGTCTAGATTATCCGCAACAGCTTGAGATACAGGCTGTAGCAATCCCCTTCTAGTACACTCAACCATCATCTCATGAAAAGATGCCAGCGCCAGTACCCTCTTCCGTCTTGGAACCATCTGCATAGATTGAATGCTCGTCTTGCAGGCATTTATGTTTTCAAGGGAATTCAATTCAATTGCAACGGGAATAATATAAGGATTACTAAGAACTTTCCTGGATTTCAAAAACGCCTTTACTTTTAGATTATAAAGCATCGGAACGAAAATCAAAATGTATGTGAAAAAGCCAAATATTTGTGTGTTACTAATAGTAACCACAGATTTTTAGACCTTACTATTATTGCTCTTACTCTGCAGGAATCTGGGCATTGATTCGATCAGCCACACTCTTTCAGCATTGAATCACTAGTAATGGCTATATTTCTTCTGTATGACGACTTGAGGATTTTCCATTCCCCGAATTCCGTAAAATAGTTTAAGAAGTCATCACATTAAAAATAAGTTTTAAGTATTAAAAAGCGTTTTTTCAAAAAGAAGCAATCTGACAACAATTTATGGTGTGAAAGTTGATAGCGTCATTATCAGGTAGTTACAGGTAGTTCAAAATCGGACCAATAGATCGCCCCCCCTTTATTTAGTAAGCAGCAACGGATTTTACACAATGATTTCCTCAAAATTAAATTTAATGAGTTTCTGCTGTGGGAGAGGACAAAAAAGTATTATAATATTTTAAATGGCATGGAAACTGATTGTCAGAGTTTAGAAGCTATTATACATACCTAGTGGAATGGCAGAAGATAAAAGATTTGAAGAAGAAATTGGTAAAATGGACTTGTTGGACCTGATGTTGGTTTGGATTTAGAAGTCCAAAAAAAGAATCCACTCCAGCTAATATGAATTAAATTATTGCATGCTGTTCGTACAAATGTGTATGGTCTTAATAAATATTGTATATATACAATATGTACAATATTTATGTGAATGGCTAACACTCTCATATGCGGGAGTCCCGAATAAAATTCCTTAAATTTACGGGTCAGTTGGAAGTTTGCTATGAAGGTCTGCCATTGTCTGACTTTTGAATAGCAAGAAAGAAAGAATGCTAGTGGTACACATAGAATGTATTGCTGAATATTTCATAAAACATGGTGATGGTGTTTACTTCAATACAAACTGATTACTGTTTTGGTGTTTCCAGCTAGAGATCCATTAATTAAATTATGTCAAGTTTAAAAGTTTAATATTAAAACTCGTTTTTTTTACAAATTCGATGTCGAGCTTATTACTAAAGTAGAGTCATAACTGCTTAGCGGGGAGAAGAAATTAATTCAATTGGATTCTACTTATATTCTATTATAAATTTATTATATATAATGACTCACAAAGGGAAGACTATTTTGTGTAAGTGGCGAAGTTATTCAATTAAATTAATTTGTAAATTTCACAATGTTGGAGCCTTGAACCAATGATGCATTTTACTAAACTAAGCGATGAATTCTTGGAAATTTGGATCCGCATATACTTAATCATACTTAGTACATGTATTGTTAGCATTGTACAATAGTATATTGTAGTATTCAATCACTGCAATGGAAAATGAAGAAAGCTTTAAAACCGTTCACTTTCTTTGCTTAATTTTCATTCATACTTTTTGTGTTGTGTTGTTTTGTTTTATGTTATTTATGTTATTTATGTTATTTATGTTATTTTGTAAGTATGTCTCTTTGTTGGATGCCATTTGCTGGATGCTGGGAAAATAATCCTTTCAACTTTTGGTGAAGCGTAAAATTTTGTTTACTAATAGTTCACTATGAAAGTGGGCCGCATGGAATGGGCAATGGTGGCTCGTGGATGGTGAATTGTTGGGGTGGGTGGTGGTGCATATAGATATGACCAAAGGAAAGTGGCCGGGGGCAGGGCAGGGTGTGGATTGGTGGGCGTTGAAGGTGTACCAACACCAAAAATGATTTCGCTAAGATTTAACCCAAAAAATTCAACCATTAATGCGCCCGAGCGTGCAAATGCCATTGACACACGCTTACTACCTACAAATATTATAGTATAGACCGGTTCCAACCTTTTCTTATCATAAGCACACACACACACACACACACACATACACTCATATACACTTCCACATAGAAGAATTAATTTAGCTAAAGGTAGTTGTCAAAACTTTATTGTATTTGTGTTTATGTTTGTGTTTGTTGTCCAAAAGTGGTCGAAATTTGTATCTTAGTTGAAAACTAGTAGATAGCATGGCACGGCATGGCACATGCATGATTATAAATTTCAACTTAATTACAAATAAAATTTAATCCTTTACACCAACAACAACAACGACAATTTAAAATTAAATATCCATGTGTGTGTGTGTGTAAGTGAGTGATTGTTAGAGTGTGGGTGGGTTGCGGATGTGTGTTCAAAATACAAAATATATACAAACATATTTACATATTTACAAAATATATTTTAACATATATATTTATATATTTTATACAGTTATGTATATACATAACAATCTGTATGCATAAATATATATGCACGTATATAAATACAGATGTATGCATATGTGTGTGTGTGTGTGTGTGTGTATGTGTGTGTGTGAAAGGACATTTCCAATTTATAACAGCGAATAACGCCGGAAGCAGCATGACAAGCAGCAACAGCAGCAGCAGCACAAACACCAAGGAGCACAGTGAACTTATATTCCAATTGAAGCGATGAATTATAATACGTGTATGAAGTACATGAGCACTCCCGATCAATCAAATAGACTTAAGGTTTTTTCTTTATAGAATATGGAATACTAACAAAATTTAGAAAAATATATTTTTTCATTAAATACATAGTTTTACCCAGCGTTACCCATTCAAAAAGTAAAAAAGGATCAACAATGAAACTCAGTATCTATCCCTCTCTCACTTGCTCCGTGATCATCATCATATACAGAAAGAAAAGAACGAATAGCTTTTGGTTTAAATAAAAATTAATATCTTTTGATTTTGTAGGTCGATTTTGATAAAAATAAACGTCAAATGCTAACCACAATAATGGTTCTTCTCCTAAAGTAATAAGATTTTGAACCCAATGAGTAGCTTTTACAGAATGCACCCATAAACATTTCAAAATCAACGATTTTATTATATGTATTCATGATAGATTATTACATATATAGATTATTTGGTATTCAACTCTTTAATAAACCAAACAAAAATCAGCGTCCAAAAAAAAATTTTTGTTTTAAACTCAAGGACTATGGCAAAATCTTCCTTAAACTTAGTGTTAATTAAATAATTCACATTCTAACAATGTTTTAAGTTTTATTAATAATGTGTACAGCAATAACTTTGGAACAAAAAGGCTAAATATTGTGCCATCGAGCCAGTAATCTTTCAACTTTGCAGAGAGCAGAGAAACTCTCTAAAAGTCACACTGTTGTCTAACATTTTCTAAGGAATCCATTAAATTATGGAAAAAAAACGAAAAAACCCCCATGAAAGACCTTCCGCCTTACAAAGAGCAAGTAATTCTCCGAGAAGCCTCAAACTCAATGTGCTTTGCAGCCAAAAATCTATGAATATTGGGACTAAATACAAGTGTAACTATTATACGGTTAGTGATAAGAAAAGCAAAATTCCTTAAGAGATAAAAATTTTAAGAAATCCACCTTTTATTCTTAAACTTGCTCGCTGTCTTTTTGCTCGGAACCACATATCATGAATGAGAAAGTGGTTTCAAATCGTTTTTCCAAATGGAAAAAGCTTTAAATTTGGATGAACTAGATGGTTTTAACCACCAGTACTTCCATGACATAAGAACGGAAGAACACCATTTGATCTGTCATCAGAGCCGTGTGGGCTGACATCTTCTTTTATTGCTAATCCGAACTCCAATTCGTTTCACCTAAGTTGAATACAATACGCTACAGAAAGCTGCTCTAAAAACTATTTCCACACTTTTCCAATATTTTTGGAGGATTACCTGTGGCTTTCAATGTCTATTTGATTGATCGATGGATTGATGTTTATGAATAAAGGAATTAAAACCAGTGAGAATTTAAGCAAACAGAATACTATATACTCGTTATAAAATAAAAGAATTTGTGAAGTAGTTACTTAGTTCATGGAAACCTGAATAGTTTAGAAACCTTAAAATATATATTTACCCAAGTCTCTGTCATTTAGATCAGTATGAAACAAGCATTCTTTTTAAGGTGACTTATTGCCTTCTCCTAGTAGTCCTCCTTCTCCTCTTCACCCCAACAGCTTCTACACAAGTCACCGCTTGCGGGAAGTCCCAATCTATTAATGTATCTGTCAATTTGATAGAGTCTTGTTACAAGAAAATGCAATGAATCAAAAGATGAGACTAACATGGGTGATGGATGCATCATCTAGTAATCAATACATTAACATCTTTCCCGAAAAAACATGAGATTTTCTAATACATTTTAATGTTGATACAGTTGTTGTCACAACAACTATACTACTACAATTGTCAAAAGTTGGGGATTTCGAGTGGCCACCGATTTGATTGCACTCGATCATGGATTTCATTAGCAAAAATTTAATTTGTTAATATACCTATAACTAGATAGATTTTTTAGTTACCTTTCATATCAATCAAATCTTTGGAATTTTCCATTTCATTACATCGAACTAGAAATCATGAATTCAGATCAACCATCAAACCCCTTTTTTTTTTTTTATTAAAAAGAATGGAATTGATAAAGCGTTAACTTACAAAACACCCCTTTGAATATTATATAATATGAAAGATTTAAGTATACTTTACATACCACTGTGAATTTGTGTACTTACTATGCTATATGAAAATGGTACATGGAACATGTGGTAGCCGTAAACATGAAGCTACGCTGGACTTTCACCGTCCATTGTCGTTCACTTTTGGTATTTTATTGTATTGTAGTAGTTTCTCGACGCAAGGAACTTTCTCAAAATAAATATATATGTTTTACATTACAACAAAAACAACAATATGAGAGAGTGAACAAAAATCCCAACAAACAAACAAACACACACATTGGTAGTACAATAGCTGATGATGTTTCGCACAATGACGCGCGCAACATGAACTTAAGTATAGCATACATCAAGGCGTGCGTATGCTTATGTAAGTATGTATGTTTAAAAGCGTCTAGATATGAGTAGAGTAGAGGACTCTCTGTATGTGTGTGTGTGTACAGTAGCTAAAACAAACACTTAAGAATATTAGATGACTGCGACGCATATGTATGAAGGACACACAAGCAAACAACAAGACGGACAGATATGCAAACGGACTTTAGAAAACTGATGGCAAACAAGGCAAATGAAGCCGACTGAAATACAAGCACACTCTCACATACACACACATACTCCACACACATAGTAAAGCAAGAAGGGCAGCATCAATAACAGCATCAACAGCACAGGAACAGGAGAAGCAATGCTAGTGTCAGTCCCAGCGTCAATGCCAATGCCAGTCTCATGCTCATGCTCTTCGATGAGAACGGCACAAAGCACAAGGGCAACAAGATTTCAAAATTCGAATTGTTACCCACCGAAAACCGAAAACCGAAGCCATAGCCATAGCCTTAGCAAAAGCCAATGCTAAGCATACAAATTCTGTGTAAGACTTTAGAGAGTAAGGATCACAAACAAGAACCTTGATGATAAAACAATTTTCTACATAGACATTTTAAATTTCCGACATACTACTTACTACTATTGTACATGCATACATACAAACTCGTATAAGGATTTACAAATGCGAAATTTCACTTCTACTTTTACTTCGACTACATCGACTTTGGCTACTACTTACTTACGACGGCACTATTCTGAGTTGCCTTTTAGCCACTACTCAATACTTACATACTTATTGCCCCTAAAATGCCTTACTGCTGAAGCAGTAGTAGTAAACTCCATCCATCCATCCATCCACTCATAAAATGTGCCATGCCATGCCATGCTAGGCCCAATTTAACCCAATTCCACCCACTCATCTCCTCATCCCACTTGCTTACATTTGAACCGATTTAAAACACGGCCGCCTTTCGTTATGTCTAGCTAGCTAAGTGTATAACTTTAAGTGTGTGCATGTATGTGTGTACCTCTACACATGTGAGTGAGTATTTGTTTGTATGCGTGAGTGTGTGCTTGTTTCCATATATGTATGTGGTTAAAATGGATAGTTGGTACTATTTGGGAATGGGAGAGGCCACTATTTTACATATGTACTTTTATACTTTTAACTTTGTCATGATTATTCCATATACTCACTCGTACTACTCAAATATATGTATGTACATACTTATGTATTTCTACACATGTATATAGTACTTATGTATTTATGTACATACTATATGTGTACATACTTAGTTTACAAGGTTACTAAAATTCAAAGAAATTAATAGTTTTTTTCTCGTTTTTTTTTCCTTTATTTAACAAATTTTCATTTTTATTAATTAAAATTTAATATTTTAGGAACGAAAAAAAAAAAAAATTTGCAATTTTGAAAGTTGAAACTCTCATAATGATTCATATTATATATACATATATGTAAGTACATGTGTGTGTACCTTTTGTAAGATCTTAGCTGAGAAATTTTTAAGACTGATCTATGCAGCTACTGAATTCAAACATTGGTACTTTCCTTTGCTGCCGCTCATAGAGATCTTAACGAATTCACAGTTTAGTGTAAAAATGCAATACTGTTCCGCTAAAAACACAGGAGGAGCTATGTAAATATGTCATAGGCATGAATTTGAATTTCCAATTGACGTGGTCTGAGCATATCAATGCTAAGTATAATAACTATGTGTAAAAGTATGCTGAAAAAGCTTCGATGCCTTCTTCGACCCGTTTGAACTCTCAATCTGGCTGCCAAGTTTACACTGTACAGCTTTCGGGACTTGCTGAAAAATCCAAGGTTAATCGAGTTCAACACTCATTGACATCTTTTGGATTGGAACCCTGAAAAAGTAAACTCTTTTTGAAAAAATTAAATGTTTCAACTTTTTGAAGAGTTTCAATATAAAAATACTAGCATGTTCGGTACGGTACATATGTAGTATAATATATCATATGTTAATCACACTGTATAATAAAAGCTAAGTAAATGGTTATACCTTAAAAGGTATGTGCAGTCGAATCTCGATAATTCGTATCCCGATTGCAATGAATATTTAACCACTTATAAATCGTTATTTATTTTTACAAACTCTTATAATTCATAACGCAAAGCGAAATTCGTTGTCAGGTGGCGAAACAATTCGAAATTGTTCCATTAACAATCATTTCAATTCTACAGACAATAAAATTTATACAAATTACAAATCTTGTAGTAAACTAAAGCGTCATAAACAATATGATTATCCAGATGTGGAAAAAACTCTAATCATATGGCTTAGACAATGCTAGATCGTTTCAAAAAACGGAACAATATCACAATGTGCGTTGGATGTTTTGCAATATGAGAATCTTCTGGTTATGATCCTCTTACAAGGAGGCTTACAGAAATATTACTTCTTATTTAATTAAAATCACTTAAGTATTCATTCCAGTCCTAAACTTAAAGAGATTATCCAGCCAGAGAATCTGGAGTCATTGGGTCCAAAAGTGACCTTGCAAACCTTTTACTTATGAACTAAGGATACCTACGAAATAAAATATATATGGAATAAAGTTCAAAAATACCCGAAAATCAACTAAAATATAAAACCCCCTTTAATTCGCATTTTTCTTTTTTATCCTCGTTAAATCGAAGTCTCGATAAATCGAAAATCCATCTAATTCGTAACAAATGTAGTTCCCTTGCAATTTATCGGGATACGGTTTTATATTAGAAATTATCGATGATGTTTTTATTTTTATTTATTTTTGTATGAAAATTACCTCTCCCAGTGATTTTCTACACTATTTCTACATCCCAAGCCACTACATCTTCCGCAATTAATTGCAAAAAATTATTAATAGGATGCTATATGGTAAGCTGAATTAAAAGATTGGATTTTAACTGAGTGGAAGAAGTACAGTTAGATACCATGTTGTAAAATAGGTTGTAAGATTGTCATATAAAACGAAATGGATCATGTTGCAATTGCAGGGAACATTAGAATTTATGTTACCAAGCAAAGATGAGGAGTAAAAACTGTCAACAATTAAATTGTGCAAGAACGTGACATCAAGAGTCATTCTACGGGTTGACAATTTCAGTAGATCGATTTGCTTAAGGCGGATGAAGGAAGGTTAATATAAGGATCCCTTTGAAAGTGACGCAGTGCAAAAAGTAAAAAATGGGTTTTGAACTGATTAAATACTGTCACTATACATTTTCAATTGTAGGTCCCATATGCAAGAAGCGTTTTAAAGAATTGGTCTAACAAGAGAAGTGAATAATAATTTAGTAGTATAAGGACTATTCAGCTTTTTTGCACCAATGTTAAATGTATCCTAATACACCTCTAGCTTTATTAAAAGTAGACGATATATGCGTTCCGAAATGCAGCTTTGGATCCATCAAAACACATTGATCACTAAATTGAGTGACACGTTCCAGTGTGTGATCATTGATAAGGTATCTGTTAACAATTGGATATTTGCTATAAAAGCACAGAGATTATCACAATTAAGCGTGAGGTAGTTTAAGCTGCACCACTGTGACAGAGAATCAAGTTATTATTGAAGAAACATTTGTTGGACAGATAGATAAGCATAACTTTATAACATCAGCTTAGGGGGAAAACCAAAAGTATTCAATTTCTCGAGGAGTAAGAAGTGACAGACACTGTCAAAAGCTTTACTAAAGTCTGTGTATATGACATCCATTTGATGTTTTTGAGAGAAACTCCAATAACTGGTATGTTAAATTCGTTAAATTAAGGTATGTGATATGGGTATTGGGTATCAGAATTATTACAAAAACTTGTGTAAGTACCCTGAAAAAAAATTGAGCAAAAAAGATTAGAAATTTCTCCATCGTTACAATATTCAACATCATTTAATTTCATGCAGGATGGGAAAATAAACAACTTGCGCTTGGTATTTACAAATTTATAAAATTTTTTATGATCTCTTTGACATATGTGACATATGACTGATAACAGGAATTATTTATGTACGTGTGGAAAATTAAAGCGGGATACTGCATATTTAGTGTAATCAGCGGACAAACTGGACCTTTTATTTTTTTTAAATTGTCTGTTTTTAAGTTCAATTTTCGGAAGACAAATTTTGAAAAAGTTTTTCAAAGATTTGTAAAAAAAAAACTGTGCGGCTAGTTCGATATTATCACATGAATACAAATAAGGCCAGACAGTGTTTTTAAGAAAAATTAACCTTGTAGAGAAATTAGTTTGCTTAAAACAAAAAATGCATCTTGATGCAGGTACGAAATAATTGAAGCAACGTCCAAAACCGTTTAGAATGCTGTTTAATTCTAATGTTGGACGATATGCATCCGAAGGTGTGGAAAGGGAAGCTCAATAACTGAAATCAATAGATGGATATTACTTGTTCACTTCCTCTCTTTTTTTCAATTACACTGCAGTATAAACATAACAAGTAAGTGATTTTTCTGTAATGAAATTTTCAAATACAATAAATTAAATTCCATTTTCCATAATTTCATGCTTTCTATTAAATTTTCCAATATGTTAACTGTACTCAATACTATTATATAAAGTATGTTAAGTTCATAGAATAAATAGGAAGATTTTAGATTACGATTTTTCAAAAACCTATAAAGAATTCTACTTAGATGAAATATAACCATACATACTACATACTTTCCAATTGCGAAACCAAATTTTATATACAATAGGAGCTAATTTTGTCTGATCTATCAAAAATGATAAGGCAGGCGACAGAAGAGTGTCAAACAGAAGTATGGATACATACATATGTACATACTTATATGCACGTAAGGCTGATTAACAATATTAAGTTGTTTCGTTATGTTAATCAATACTGGAGGGGAGTGATTTCGTCCCTCTGTGGACTCTTTCATTCTGTTACAAACTTTTGATCGAACATAATCTTCCATTTACTATAAAAAATAAAAAAAAAAACAACAACACACAAACCCACATAGCCATGTGAGTAAAATGCGTGCTACAAGTCCAAAAGGAACAAATATCTCGCATATGCCATAAAAGAAGAATGGAGGGAGGGTGGAAAGTAGGAGGGAAACTGGAGACTTAACTTCATAGAAACTTTTGGAAAATTGTATACGAGAAATGTGGATACCACACAAAGAGCCCCACACAATGACGACTGACATGACGTGGCAATGGCAATGGCAATGACGATGGCGATAGCAATAGCAATGGCAATGGCAAAGATGCCAACGGACAATAAAGTGGGTGGTAATGGTGAAAAGTAGTAGTTAAAAGTCAGTTTTGCTGCTTATGTGCTGCTTACACTTTTTAACATACGCCACCATCAACGACCGTCCCTCCGTCCGTCCGTCCGTCTGTCTGTCTATCTATCTGTCAGTCCTTTCAATCTCCATGGTCTTGTCATTGACTTTAGCATTGCCTTCGTTTAGCTCACTGATCAGAATTTTTGTTCCCGCGGGCAACTTAGTTACCGCTTCACTTATACAATATTTCGAACAGAAAACACATGTAGTATGCGCAAGGAGAAAGGCGGTGTGTGCTAGGAGACAGGGAACACCAATATTCATTCAATTTTGGATTGTGTTAGTTTGGTAAATTCTGGCTTAGTTCCATCACTACTCATTCGCTATTCACTCGGCTCGCCAATCTACTTCACTCACTTAAGAGCCCGCACAAGAGCAGATGTGAAATGGGCATACATTATTTCTTTACAACGCAACATTTCACCTCTTCCCAGTGTGAGTGAGTGTGTGTGTGTGTGTGTGTGTGAATGTACATATAACATACTCGTACATATAGATACAAAGATAGAAATACACTTAGACTCACACTCACTCTCACGCACTATTCAAAAATACAAATTTAGGATAAGCTGCTTTCATTCCAGAAGCAATTGTCATAGTATTGAGGAAAAATATTAGCTAATAAGCTTAAAGCTCCCCGGCATAGTTTTCTAAGAATCGATTTAGTTAGTTTAGACTTATACACCTCTAATTTGTATAGTTAAAGAATTTTTTTCAGACTTTTGAAATTGATAATATAATAGCACAAATTCTAAATTCCAATTGGCTAAGCACACTTTCCAAATTTTCATATGCCGAAAATGGTTAAAAAGGCAACACAAAACTACAATTCAAATAAGGGACTCACTTGTAGGACTTTGCTACACTTTTGAATTGATATAGAGATTTTGATTAGATTTCAATCAAAAGTCCTGTGCTGGCTAAATAATATTCCGATAATATTATGAAAATTCATTAACATCTTAAGATTCATATACATATGATAACATGAATAAAATTTTATTTCATGATCAGAGTTTCCTCAAATTTTCTTTCCACATTACTCATATCCAAGAGTTGTGCCAATAGAACGAATAATTCCTATTATATATATTGCCTATTCTCCTCCCAGTGGAAGTGTGCTGAGGTCATTATAATTCTTAAGCATAGCAAACCTGAGCATCTGTCCAGTTCATTTAGTTCTGTTGGCCTGCTGTTGATAGTTTGCAAAATATTTGAGGGAATAATTTTGCATAGACTTTTGCCTGTGCTGGAGAAAAAATGAAACTATCTCTGAACATCACTTCGGCTTAAGAACGCAACATTGTGTACCTGAACAGTGCCAGAGGATTATGCAACACATTCTACATGGGCTGACAAAAAAATGAAAATATGCGTGTGCCGTTCTATCTGTTCCTCAAGTCGCGCTTGGTGAACAGAGTCTTCTACGTATACTACTGCGAATCGATCTGACCTGATACCCATTCAGGCAGGTGAGGCCAAGGGCTGTATTCTGGGTCCTATACTGTACACCCTATATTGATTGCTCCTTTACCGCTATCTATGTAGATGACACAGCATTTCCGGCATCCGATGACAATTACATAGCAGCATCCAGGAAACTACAGCTGCAATTGTCTGTCTTAGTACCGAGACTGGAAAAATGGAACATTGCCATCAACGCTGAGAAATCACCATATGTCACATACACACTTATGCCCCAAAAATGCTCTAGCGTAAGTCTATATGGCTATATGCTTTCCATGGCCTCTAGTGTTAAATACCTAAGATTTTCTCCGGAGTAACACAACTGGAGGAAATATCTACTGAACAAGTGAACCTAATTCAAACTGAAGCTCAAGCTTCTGTACCGATTACTCTGGTAGATGGATTTACTTGGCGATTCTAAAGCAAATCTGGACTTTTCGCATCCCGATATGGGGTTCTACTGCGGCCACCAACAGAAGTACCAGTCTAAAATTCTTCCCAGATTGATACGGCAGAGCCATCACTGATTTTAGCCGGTGCTACGAAAATCAACTTGAGAACCGCGTAAATATTCTCGCAGTGCAACTCCTGGACAAGAGTCAGTCACTTACTTAGTCTAACTTAATAAAAACTCAAAATAACTGATTCCCTCATGAAATTTAGCAACTGGCCAGATTCTAAATAATATAAAGTATAATAGCTGATGTTACTGATACAAAGATTGACTATAACCAAATCAAGATAAAAACAATTTTTATGCAAGCGATTATTACTCTAAAACTCTGTGAAACCAATTTGAACAGATCCCTTATATACTATAGTATAATATGGAAATAGTTATTGAAATTGATTATAAGGGATAAATTGATCAATGCAGAATACATACTGTAATGCTATTTGTATATGTGTACTGATTTTCTGGACCAATATTAAATTGGTTGATTTAAAAGGAGGCAAAAAGAAAAAAGGGGAACTTAATAATCATAATTGACAAAAAGAAGAAGTTCTTTGCTTTACAATATGGAAAGCATCGGCTCACATCTCGTATTTTATTATACTTATTCGTCATTGCTGTTGAGTCCAAAAGAAAGGAATTGAGAGCAGGGAATTAGGGAATGGATGGGTTGGCGATGGCGATGATGATGATGATGACGATGAGCATTGAAATGGGGAACAAAAATTGCCGACCAATAAAAAAAAGGGAATAAATTTTCAAGTGAAAAATTTCATAACAACAATTTGGAGCAAATGGACATCAGACATTCAGAGATGATGCCCTATTGCCATGCAAACTTCGGACGCGCATCCCCCTGTCAGTGTCATGGATGAGGGAAGATGGATATAGAGTAGATGGCAGGAAGGAAAGTAAACAAAATTTACTTAGAGCATTTCTTTGTGTTCAATTTTCATTGTCGTTCCTGCTTTTTTATCTTTCTTTCTTTTCTTTTTTTGTTTTTTTTTGTTTTTTTTTTTTTTTTTGTTATTAAAAATTCCCCTTAAAAGAAGAATAAATGAAAACTAAATAGAAACAGAAAATAGAAAATGAAAATGAAAATTTGATTTTAACCCTTTTTTTCTGAGGCATGTTTTCCTATTATTGTTGTAGGTGTTGTTGTTGTTGCCAATGTGCATTGAAAGAACTTTTTACCCTTTAGTTTAATTAAGAAAGCAGTACAAAATAACAGCAGCAACAACAACAATAAAAACAAATGTCCAAAAAAAAAAAAAAAGAAGAGAAAAACAAATGAATTAATACAATAGTAAAAAAAATAAAATGAATAGAAAAAAATGTAAAGACAAAGTTTAAGGAGTAAATGGTGGTTGAGGTGGTACGTAGTAAGTATTGTTGTAAATACATAGAAACATACTCGTGCATAAGAACGAAAGAAAGTATAAGAGACAGAAAGAAAAGCCTTTCATTTAAAAGACATCAGGGTCCAGTTAAAACGCTTTTCAATACAAAAAAAAAAAAAAAATCATTGCTAAGGTCTGACGAGGACCACGGCCACGACGACTAAAGGAAACTGGCAAGTGTTTGCCAATCAAAAAAAAAAAAAAAAAAAATGAAAATAAAAATAAAAACGAAAGTATAAATTCAAATAGGCCAAAAAACACAAGGAAAAAAAAAACCAGAACTGAATACAAAAAAATAATCGGACAAAGTGACAGACGATGAACCAAAGAAGACAAAGTAAAGTAATTATTTTGCATTTGTATAGATAAAATTAACAGCAAGCAACCCTTCTTCTAAGTTCCCCACCCCAAATACTATATACTTGCATACATACATATTTATGTATGGTATTAGGTATATACATACATTCATACATATATAAGTATTTGCGTGTCATTTGTTAAAAATTCGCTTAACGAAAGTAGTACCGAAGTACAATATGTAGTAGTAGTAGATGTACACATACTTAATCAATATTACCCATCTTGTATGGCATTCTCATGATGTTTGTATCTTGTGATATACGACATTTTTGGTTTTGTTGTCAGGATTAACTCATTTGGCAAATCGGTTGGGATCATTGGAATTCTCGGAATTAAAACTTCCCCACCTTTGAATTTTACCCTAAGTATCGTCGCATGAATCATGACATTGCCCATGGGTTTTCTCAATATCAAACGCGTTTCATTGCACAATTTTGGTTGGTTAAGATTTCGAAGCATGATGATAACCAATCTAACCTACAGATGTAAATTTCGCGGTGCTAAGCCAAGCAGATCCAATGAGATAAGACAAATTGATATGAAATGTCAAAATCATTTTTATTAAAAAGAGTTATTTGACAAAGATGACATGATTGATTTTGAAATTTGTTTGTCCCTATGCTTTATATGGATAATTTTATCCACCAATTTCTAGTCAACAGCGTGGACTTTTCCTATGTTAACAAATCAAAAATCATAAAAATCGGTTCAGCCGTTCTTGAGTTATAAATGGTGTAACACACACGATTTTCTTTTATGTATATTAGTACTTGGCTTTTAGTGACTTTGATTCGGCCAATTACTCTAAATTTCTTACATGAGAGTCATATGATATGAAATGAGTACAGTATAGTCAGAGAGATAGCCCACGGAACACTAAGCGACGTCCACAAAAGAGAATTCACCCAAATGACCTTCTAGGCATAAGGTTACCACTGAGATAACTATTCCTTGCAATATAGTCGCCACTCGTCACTATTATATACAATCATTATTATGTTTTTTCTTGAAACTAGGGTCTTTGTCAAGCCGTTAACTTTCCTAAATACTAAATAATTCAGCTATCCAGTAATCAACTAGAATCTATTGTCCTTATATGGATGGATAAGTAAGAAAATTTTAACTTGGATCTTGCAATTTTATAGAAACATAAGCCCTGATAAATATAATTCACTTTTTCCAGTTCTAAACCAAAATATTTTACAATAAAATTTTTTATTTAATTCTATTAAAAAACTGAAATGATTAATCTGATTTTAATTTTTCTGTCATTTCCATGTGGTATATAATACGATATATAGAATAAAAACCAATCATACCATCAGATCAGATTTACATAGATTTATTCCGAAAGGTGATAAGACTATGTAACATACATTATGTAGAGGGTATATTATTTTTGATAAAACCGTAAATTATGTTATTACTGATTTTTCCTTTTCCATTTTATTTTTTTGAATTTTAATGTTTTGTTTTGTTTTCTTTTTTCGGTATTTTCTTTTTCCTTAGAATATATTTAAGCCTTTTTCCTTTCTCTAATAATGAAAGCAAAGTGACAGTAGCGCCATCATTATGCCAATTCGGATGTCAAAACTTTTAGAGGGGAAGGAGTTGAGGTGCTGGTGTTGGTGGTTAAGCGATGGACAATGAAGGTGGAGTTTCGCAGCTCAAATTGCGTGGGTCTGATTTTTTTTCTGTGGCCTCTGATTGTGTATTTTCGCTTTTATTTAGAATTTTCCTTTTTTTTCTCTCTTGGTTTTGGTTTTTTTGAATATGCATGAGGCCAAGAAGAAAAAAAAGATGATGACGAAGAATAAAATAAGCTAAACAAAACTAAAAGAAAATTAAATAAGAAAGTAATTGTTTGTTTTACATGACTATTAAATACCCTGTAACCTCAGTTCCAATCCAGTGAATGCTTACTTGATGTAACGCTCTTTGGATAAGGTCATCCAGAGGGCGATGCCGGTGGTAACTTAGATACTGGTAGGGCTTTCCAAGTTGTTGCACTCCGTCTGTTATCAAAATAAAAGCCAAGCAACACTGGTTGTGAAATTAAAATTTTCTATTTTTCACATTGGTATTTTTTGATATAAAAAAATTAATTTTAGCCAAAACTAAATGTATGTAGCGAGTATTGCGAATGTTAGCAATTTAGTCTCTTTACCAAATCATAACTTTCAAGTTCTGGTGCCCTCGGAACTAACGGATGGTCAAATGTATAAATCAAGATGTATTCATTTCTGAACACTGGCCAATAAAATGTTGTACTTAGTATGCACCATACTACTCATAAAACTAAATTACACTTTTAACTTTTTTTCGTAGGGTATAAATAAAAATTATACTCAGCTAAAGATTGATGGGTTGAACTTGGTGTTACAGAGATTGACAAACAAAACAAATGCCTACATAAAAATACACAATTATACTTATAAGTAATAATAGATTGAAAATAAAGTGAATTTTAAAAATTTCCACAGATGCGTTGGACGAACATACATATAACAAGTTCCAATTGTTTTTCATTGAAAATATCAACTGGCATAGTTGTCTGTTTCATATTTCCTTACCAGGGGTCTCTAACAGACTTCTTATTGTTTAGAACCAACATATAATGAATGTTGTACTGTATGTCACTTTGACAGGTTAATCAAATTATCAAATTTCCTTTAATATCAGAATTTTTCTGTATTAGATTCCCATCCTGGATAAGGACTCATCTGGTATGCCCATGTAAACTTTCCCTGTCATATAAAAGACTCATTTTCAAGCAATTAATGCCTCCGACTTGGCTAAGCAATGATTTATTATAGGCTATAATGGTGTCGTCCTTGATTATATGGTATTCCGCTATGCGTTACTGTTGCTATATCATCCAGAAAATTTACTCTGAACTGAACTCTGGCATTCTACAGATCGTATACGCACCGTGGAATGTATATCAATTATTTCAGCTCCGGCTGGACCGTAGGGCCAAAACAAAAGTATTAACGTCATTAAGATTTTGTGCGAGAAGTTTCACAGCGTCAACCATACGTCTCCAAGATGTTTGTAGTTTTCTACTCAGTTTCTCATATCTTGTGGTTTCCACCACAGAACTGACCTAAACACTTCGTCGGCATCTTTGCATAAAACATGGCCTAAATATCCAAATCATCTACATTTGATTAATAGCTCAGTTGACAGTTTTTCGATCGACTTAAGCATGTTTTGTTTGGTTAGAGATGATGCTGGGCAACCAGATCCTTAGAATTTTAAGCAGGCTATTTGGCATATTTTTATATTTTTTAGCATATTTATTTGTTGTTTAGCATATGTCGGAGCACTAGAACTTATATTCTAAACAACAATTCTAAACAATATAAAAATATGTCAAATTTGCCATAAAAATAAGCCAAATTGGCAACACTAGCAGGCAAAAATTCTTGAATGTTTGCAGCTTCCGCGTAAGCACTGATGGCAGCGGCCAAGAATCGCAGCCATATAAGATTCTTCTTAGTTTTAGTAACCAGATTATTTTAGGAAGATGGGGGATTAGCGTACATTCCCTAATCCAATGTTCAGACTAATACATTGTAATTGCACAGTGCAATTTCAGAGCAATCGGATCTGCCGTGTTTTTACATTTATATCGTAAGCCACTTGCTCCAAGTCAGATGCACGACGTAGCCGCCACAAGCTGGTTGCTAAAAGTTACTTCCTGCATCGGCAGAAATATGTGGTTTGTTTTAAGGTTTCGGTGCTCACTTTAACAGTATTTAAACTCAGCCTCCTTATCACGACAAGATAACAATCATCGGGAATGAAATACATGCGTAACTTTGTATTTTTCTGGGACCTGAGAGTCCTCTCGGTTCGTGAACTGATTAAACGTCTCAAAAGTCTATAAACTGACCGTTTAAGGATTCATGTCAGCATCCGCTCTGTCTAACGATACCTCCAGGAGGAGCCTCGACACTGACGCCAAAGAGGATGTAAGCTCCATTATTGAATGTCAATTTTTTTTGTTGTCTTTGTCAAATATTTTCTCTGTAAATTAATTAGATTCTAATTCATCTGCCATTATTTAGTTTTAAGTCAAATCAATGTTATATGGTGTATAATATATCCGCTAAGTTGCTAGTTAATGTCATATAATTAAACAAAAAAAAAAAAAAAAACCGAAATGCTGTTTGTTGTCATTAAATTGTTGAAATATTGTCGTAAAATTACATTATATATTGTTGTGTTTATACAAGGTGTATGTCAAAAGTTTCCGAACTTTTCAAAAAGAAAAAAACTACAAAATAGTTTGGAATGAAACTTTGCATTTATTCAAAA
>JBANCV010000907.1:6764-23019 GCA_037040105.1 Amiota albilabris | reverse complement strand
TAAACTTTTATAGCAGTTATACGGGTATGTGAATACGAAAATATAATTATCTCTGCACGAGAAAAAACTTTTTTTTTCCAATAGAAAATTTATAAATCAAAATTATTTATTGACATATAAAGCGTGTCAAGTTACCTGAACTATATTTTTTAAGGTTGTTCAAAAGAAATATATATATTTATTTTGTATTTATATTTATATAAATTTGATGTGAATGTGAATGAGTATAATTATTAATACCATATGTATTTGTTTTACTCTACGCAAGTGTCTGAAGTGTCTGTCTCAACGTCTGAATAAGAGTCTGTTGCATTAAGGCTCGCATAATCAAGACTTCGACAGCCGTAACTTCTTTAATATGCACTCGAATCTGGCTTCCAGCAAACCGTTTCATTAGTTTCCTGAGTTTATGAGTAGATCCATTGTTGACAGATCAATCCAATGCGAGTCCGTTTGCTCTTGTGGATGGTCTCGATAAATTTAGGATTTGTTAATCACTCAGAATCTTGTCCAGTTTGTAATTATCGATTTTTCCAAGCCAATTCCATGAAGTTGGTGTCTAGTGTTCTCTTTGTATATAAAATTCGAGTGTACGGATTTTTGTGACTATTTTTCTCTTAAACAGTTGGACCGATTTTGATGAATTTTCTACTTATGGGGTCACCTGGATGGGTCTAAGCAATAGTTGGAACGGGTAGTTGCTGAGGTCCTATCTGCTTTTTTTTTTTTAAATATTTATTAACATTTCTTTTTTTTAAAACGACAAATGAATTCTAATGAATTGAGTTGCATATTTAGTGTTTTTATTTTCAAGTCGCAACTGGGGGATCATGTCTTGCATATAAAGCTTAGAGACATATTTTAAATCAATCAATATTAAATCAATCTTTTTACGTATATTATTTATATAAAAAAAAAAAAACATTTCAACCGAGATCGCCCATTATTTATATAAATTTTGTTGATTTTCCACAAATATTCTGTTTAAGACTTAAACACTTTTCTTCTCTATCTATTAATATTGTAAGCTGTATAAATTTATATGTTTTTTACAAATTTTTGTTGTTGAACTTTTTATTTTAGTGAATTTTTTCTATTATTTTTTTTTCCACTTTTTTTTTTTTCTTTCGAAATTTGATAAAGAAAAGTGCAAAAGTCAAGTGTGTTTGTCGGTGTTTGATGAGTATCTGTATGAGTGTGTTAAGTGAGATAGTGTGCAATAAAAGTTGCAAAAAAAAAAAGTGAAAAAAAAATAATAAAAAAATGAGGGAAAATGTTATGTCAAAAGTTGTGAAAAATATATGGAAAAAAATATAGAATGTGTATGGACAAGTGTGCACACATGTAAATATCTCCTTGTGTGTATGTGTGTGATTTGTATGTTTTTCGTTTATCATTTTTTTTTTTTAAATCTTTTTTTTTTTTGCACTTTACTTTTGCTGAGATTGCATAAAATGATTTGAAACTTCATTTTTACTATTTCGCTTAAAGGCAACAAAACAATATAAAATCACCAAAAATTAAAACAAAAACAATAAAAAAAAGAGAGGAAAGATAGAGAGTAAAAATAACAAGAGTAGAGTTGAGTAAAATCTGAGAAAAATGAAATCGGAAAGAATAGAAGAAAATGTTAAAAATGATACAGAAAAAAGAAAAAGTGAACGCCATAGAAAAATGCCCGCATAAATAATATTATTAAACACTTGCAATATGGCTTTACACACACACGCACTCTCACACATATTCTCATATACTTGTTTATACTCACACATACAGTACAATCATCCAAAGATACACAATACATCATACTACAAAATAGTATGTGCATGTGTGTATGGTTGAAGGTTGCAGTAATCAAATAAGCGTGCGCGGAAATGTTGCATACACTGTAGTTGTATCTTTATAGACTGGTTTACCAAAAACAGAATTCAAAATTTCATCATGCACTCACACACACATAAACACACACACAGACCCTTGTGTCATTATTATTATTGGATATACTACAGTGAATCCTCGCATTAAGGACATCTTCACTAAAACCCTTGCGTGTAGCTAGTGGTTTTCACACAGTGCCGGATGTCTCGATTGAGTTGGTAGTTTCTATGCTGGTGGCAATCGACAAAACGAAAGAACAAAAGTGAACTAAAACATTTATCCTGTATTAAACAGGTGCTGGTGCATCTAAAGAACATGAGGGACGATGCTGCACCCAAGAATGGCTGGATGCATGGACAACCCGGAAACATAGTGGAGTGGAATTCCATATAACGCAGTGGAGCACCTTTGCTGTTTGGATACCCAGTATATTCTACTCTGCTATCTCCAATGTAGTGACGAGACGTTACAGATAAAGAACTATTTTGGCTTACGCCCTACAATCTTCGAAATTGTCAGGCAGTGAAAACATACATAGCTGTCATTATAGTGAGTACGCTCCGCGCAGCTGAACAATTCTGTGCTCGAGCTGATCACTTACTGTTCAACTGTATAACCGGATTGGATTCCTGTTGTCAGACTGAATAACGGCAGCCTATAGCATGTTACTGAGAATGAATGAATTTGATTCCTTGTATTGCTCGTTTTAGACCGATTTTTCAGTTTAGTTAGAAAGTACGCCGTATTTTGGGGCATCAGTAGGTGTGCTGTTCGTATTATATATTTATTGCTTTTTCAGTATAAGAATCTTCTGTATTTTATAAAATGTTGTGTACTACTGCACGCAGAAACAAATTCTTATCTGGCCAAACGTTTTTGATATTGGGGTGTGTGCTTTTGTCTTGGACTGTCCCTACTGAGGCTTTACGGGTTTTGGTTGGTGACTTCTCACTTAACAGTTTGAAAACTATATCCCTTGACATCTGTGGGATTACCTACTTTCTATTCCAGGGACCTATGTCCGACTTTTCCAAGAACTGTTTGTAGTTCAAGTTGGGTATGAAGTTTGACCAGATGCTATTTTCTGGCACCACGGAACTTATTTCCAATTTGACCAACGCAAAATGGCTCCTTTATGGGAGCATCGTGGCGGCTGTGGTTATTACCCAGATGCGGGTAGAGTATTAACCCGACGTGGAGTTGCATAAGACTAACGGGTGCTGTGCCCCATAAAGGAAATGAGGTTTAAGATAGACCTCAATTCCAGACCAAGGACCATGTAAGTCATACAACCAAAATAAGTATGACTCGAATTTGTTAGATGTGGATATTCAGTTGATTGCCCTTTATCAATCCTTATGTTCAGCACCGTGATATTAAATTTCTCCGACAGATGTTCACGGAAAACAAATCGTTTTATAAAATGTGAGTTTGTTGACTCATTGCTGGATCTCTCCTTACAAATAAACTATATAGTGCAGTCGTGTCTTTCTCGCGGTCAGAGCTCAACAGCCCTTTTTTGCTTTCCTTTTTATTTTCTTTTCATTACCACACGGTGGCCCTTTCAACACCTGAGGACGCATATCACCAAACATTGCGTGATGCATAGATTGTTTTGATCAACAGCCAATAACTGTGACTGCACTTTCGCTCCTGCTTTCTAACTAATTTAATGCTTTAAACATTATCTGATGCTTCTTTGTCCTTTCTGAAATTGCTGCAACACACTTTGGAATTGAATTAAATTTCTAATTTCAAAGCATGGGAATTAAAACGCTCTCCCCATATTGCGTTTACTTATATTTATCTATATTTAGGCTGTGTGTGACCACTTGGCACTTGTAGCTTTTTGACTTTTTACATCAAACAAACTAAAACAATATCAAAGCATAAGCCACAAACATCATACTCCGACCGGTTTTCCACTTACACTAAATAAACACTTAATTCCATTATCACGATAGCATCTTTAATCCATGTAAAATGACTTATGTCCTCGTACCTCTTAGGTAGGAGGTTCAAAAGAGGCTGAAAATAGCCTCGCCTTGAATCACCTCACCTCATAGACATTTACATGCAATATTGTACTAACAAACACATGCTAAATACTTTCAGTAAGCTAGTCAGTGACTTAGTGATTCAGTCAGTAAGTCATTCACAGTTCTTTGCTTTTGGCCCGCCTCCGACGGCGCTTGTGTTCTTGGACCTAACCAGATTTGGAATTAGGGGAAGGAGAGGCCTAATCAGGCTTAACACTTAACACTAAGTAAGTACATACTTAGTTTGTCTGTTCGGGTCAAGTGGTTGCAGTCTATTTCCAGGATGGCTCAGCAGACCGACTTCCCCTACCCACCCCGTAGGTACACCCATGTCTGTGTGCTTTTCGATACATTCTATCTGGGTTTTCTAATGGGTCAACTTTGGTTGAATGCTTCTGCTCATTGCTTGCAATTATGCAAGAACAACAGCAGCAACAACAAGAACAATTGTGGCAACCATGATGTATACTTAATTATCGTAAAGATATGTTATATTTTTACATGTTAAAGCAAGTTGAAATGCCCATCCAGCCATAATCTATCCATGCAACTGTTGAACTAACCTACCATATAGCCATGTAACCAAACATTTATCTACATATCTCATCATGGTTGGTGGATCCACATTCACAGACCACTATTCCATCCTCTCTATCCTCTCTTCCTTTGTTCAATTACTCGTACAACATTTGTGCGTCTGTTTATATTTGTTTTTAATGTAAGCAAGTGTTGCACCATTTACAAATATTTGCTTTCATGCCTTTTGCTTTCATTTCGTTTTGTTTGATTCTATCTTTTTCCTTCTTCCTTCTTCTTCTTCTTATACCTTATACCTTCTACCTTCTGTTCCTCTTTTATGTTATTCCAATCCTCCTATTCATCACCATCATTATCATTACTTTCAACCGGTCAGTCAGTCACTATGTTAAATGCAGCACTAGAGTCGTTTGTAGTTTGTAGTCTATAGTTTTGTTTTGCTTTGTTTGCTTGGTTTTGGTTATGTTCATGTGGTCAAAGTTTGCCTCATAGCAGGATTCCTACACTTCTCCTCTGCTCTGCTCTGCTCTTCTCTTCTCTTCTCTACCCTTCCCAGCACTGTGTCCATATTCATATCTATCTATCTGTCTCTATATATAGTTTGTTTTGCTAATTACCTAACCTATCTATCTATCTATCTCATCTAACATTCATTCATTCATTTAATGTCTACATGTTCCTTAACATGCACCCATTCTTTCCCCTTATCTTTCCGTGTGTGGCACTTGTCATGCTTATTTTCACTTGGACTGTAAGGTGTGGGTCTGAGTGTATTTCATTGGAATGTTGCCCAAGTGTTGCAAACTTGACTTCGGAAATTTATGTTATGTTACGTGGTAAATGGGAATCGTGTTAATTTTTGGTGTTTGGTGATTTCGTGTTAAAGTTCACGCCTATCACATTAATATGGACATGATATGATGATAGAACTAAACTTGCAAAGGGAAACAGTTAAAGATTTATAACTTTAAGTTTATATTTAAAATTTTAATGTTGATAAAATAAATAAATTTATCTAAATAGACTATTACAATTGGAATAGAGAGAAATATAATTCATACACATTGATATTGATACTAGTGAGAAGAATAAAAGAATTTATGATTGCAATCAATAAGAGTAAAACAGGATTAAAAAAAGTCTTAACAAAAGTGAAAATGGTAGACAACAAATTTAGAATTTCATTGGTTGATTGATTGTTTTGATATCATCAAACGCACATGGACTATGGCTGTCTCGGCTATACACTAAGAGAAGAGATTCCAATGGAATTCGCAGGATTGCAATTAGCATGTTGGATTAGTGCTTCACACACAAAACTATTTAAGAAGAACCGAACCGTCTCAGCGTAATTCGATTGGTAATTTGTTTACCATCATCATCATTATTCACACAAGAAATTTTATAGAAGCCACATCAGTGATAAGACGAAGAAAAGAGAGGCGATAATGTTAATTATTTCAGAAATTACAAAAATCTCATAAATATGATAAGGTAGATGATTTAACAAGGATCTAGTGGTTGACGGTATAGCACTGATGGTAAATATTGTAATAGGCCTTATTCCGGGTTAAGTGCACTTAATTTCTGGTAGTCACTTTTATTATAATATGAAAGACATGGTACATGGTATATTAATCAGATCCCAAAGTATTAGGATGATTCTATTATACGATATTATGAACTAAGCTAAGGTTGGTTTAAAATTCTTAGAGTTCTTTAAAAAAATGATTTGTCCTCACAAAAGCAAACTACTGAACCAGTTTATATTCTTAAATAAACACATTTTTCGAGCCGAAGTGGTTTCATGTTGGTCATGTTTTTGTTATTCAAGAGAGAGAAAGTTCACGAACCTTAGTAGATTTAAGCTAGATTTAAACCAAACAACATGAAGCCATCCATCATTTGCCTTATTTGTAAATGAAGATGATGAAGATGCGGGTGAAAAGCGAACTCAATTATTATATTGTAATTAGATCTATGAGATCTATGAAAGCATAGATAATAAGGAATGATGAGGATAAGAGTATGGAGTATGAATTAAAAAGGACATTTCTGATACTTTGAATATGAGGACTGTAGTCTAAAAAGTGCATTGTAGATACTTCTGCATGACCACATAGGTGGCAAGTAGGGTCCGTCTACTCATTGACAAAATATGTATTGTTATTGATTTACTGCTAATGGCTTATAGTAAGTATAACTGTAACTATGGGATTTTTTGCATGTCAACTGTGGACTCGCGGTATGGGTAAGTGAGAGGAGCTCAGCCGATTGTTGTTAGGTAATTCCGGAACTCCGGGGCATCATAAATATGTTATGTGTAGGTGAGATTGTTCCGTGATCAATTCGTAGACAGGTGATAATGGTGTACTTCTTCTGGAACAACTGTTTGTGTGGTGAAATTTTGAAAAATATGGGTGAAAATTTACTCAGAAGACAGTCAACTATAAAGGTTGATGAAATTGCAGGATGTGTGTGATGTTCCTGTGCAAATCTATCTCATTAAAAGGTACATATGAATGTTTCTTTTTTGGCTATTTCTTTATCTGCATTTACTTTGAAACTGGGAACCCTGAATATTTTTAATAATAAATGGGTCTTAATGCAGGCGTCAGTATAAAAGATTTCAATTATGAAAATTAGAAATAATGTCATTTAATGAGAGAATCTTTTCTAATATTTTAAATAAGTAACCATACTTATGACTCCTCCTAAATATTGTTATTGTATCTTGACATGATGAGTTGGTTCAGTAGATAAAATGATGACCGATATTCACAATCGAATTTGTAAAGATAGAACATGAAGAAGATGGGGATATGAGTGTGTGAATTGTGTCTATCAATTAATTTTCTAACCTTTATATAAATAAACAATTTCAATAGAATTTAAAATTACAATAACAACAATTTCATCTTAATTACAATCATTAGCATTTGATATTGATGACTTTTTAAGTTGCTTATACTTACTCACTCACTCACTCACTCACTCAGTATAGTACAAATGAATAGCATTAATAATTTATGCTTTTTAATGTTAGATTAGATTATACTTAATATTGATTAATGACATTTACAAACATTCACAATTATGTATGGTACATACATATAAACATATGTAATATGTATCTCATAGATACTTATGATACATATACGCATAAGAACACCTATAGTCAACATACACAATACTACATGTAGTACATCCGTTTAATACATATGTATGAGTTTCTATTGTATATAATAGGTAAATACATAAATACAAATAATAAATATATAGATTTATGAATATAAAGAAATAAATTCCCATTCAAATTTCTAATTAGCAATGATTTTAGATCATTAAATATTGGCTATAATTTAGTAGAATAGTAAGTAAGAGAAGGTGTCATTAAAATGATAATACCATATGTATGCCTTGGTTTTATTGTGTATATATATTTGATGCAAATACAAGGCCGCATTCAGATGCGTCGGGGCCTGGAGCAATGAAGAAAAAAAATTAAATTTTCTCTATTAAGATGCATGTTATTTTTTTTAAATTTTTTTTTTTAAATATGTACTACTTTATATTCTGACCAGTGATGGATAAATGAGGAACAGTTGATAGGCTTAATAGCAAAACCATTAATGATTTGTTCAAAATCCATTTCTCAAAGCTAATCACTTTCTACACTGAGCAATGCTAGATGTTTTCGCGAACCTAAAATTTTAATAAAACTGAGCATTGTCCGCATCAATTAGCCAACTATAAACATTAAATATATTCTCAACATTATTTTGAATATTAGTGAGAAGTTTTTATTTAGCAGAATCCTTGGTTCACTGGCTACAAACTGGACCAACTCATTCCCAATACTGATTTCAAGATCGTCATTGTAAATTTTGACTAACATGTCGGCAGTCTTGTGCTCCAATAAACTCAAAATCTCCAATCAGAGATGCTGAAAGATAATGAACTGAATTGAAATAATATTTCCTAATCGAAATTTTTCCTTGGGTGACAGTTGGGCTTCTGACGATTCCATATTACCCAGTGGATTGAGTCTAAAATTTCTTAATCTAAAATCGTGTTTTATTATATTTGTTTGTATATCTGTTAATTTTCAGGCTTGTTTGATCCAATAGTTTTGGAGTCCCACAGTGTATGTATCGGACCTGTGTATGTGTATGTTTGGATGCTGTGTATATATAGGATTATATATATGTGCATATAGTATTGGCTTAATGAATGGCTTATTTATTATGCATCCTAATGAGATTAAATAGCAAATATTTAATTATAATTTTTTTATTACCATTTTTATGATTTTATTAAGATTTAATTATTATTGTTATACCCTACATATGGGCATTTGTATTATGTCATATTGTTTGTTATGCAATTAAAGATGTATTGTTGATATCATATCATTTTCATCATCAAGCGTCATTCATACATAAGTATAGTTTCTGATTGCATTGAATTTTAAGAACCAAGTCAATCCAATCAAGAAGAAACTAGGTAACAATAGATTTTGAACAATCAACAAATGCAAATGGTTTTGGCTAGTCAGGATTAGCAACATATATCCTATTGAAACTGTAAGAGACCTAAGGGCTTAGGTCCTCGGTGGAAGCTGATTGATTGCAATAACTTAAAATAACTCAAATAATTTAGAATCGGAACGAAAATGTATTCAATTGTTTTTTTATTATTATTAAAAAGTTGGATAAAAAATAATTTCTTATACAACTTAGTATTAAGAGCATCAGCTGCCAAGCCTTTCAATTCCTTTGTGTTGCCTTACGATCCAAGATTGCTTTTTTAGTATATTTGCCTTAGTTTTCGATATATTGTAATAAGTTTAGATACCGAAGATTCAAGGCCATTGATGGTTTGATTCAATAGTGAACTATTAAACGATGACGACAGCTCCGAATAATAATTCTATTGAAGTTCCCTCATTATTGGATCAGGAAGCTTACATGCAAAATAAGATCTAAATATTATATAATAGTATATATGTAGATTGCAATCAATGAGTACAGGATGAAGACCCCTACTCTGATCCAAGTTCATGTAATTAATTTCCGACTACCATATATTGTATTCTGATTATTCTCAGAATGCATGCAATATCGTCTTTCCATGCTGAAGCCATGAACCTGAATTCGCTCAGGCACCCGACCAGTCAGTCAATCCAGTATCATATATCAATATTTATATTGTAGATGCATTGTGATGCCTTAGTTTTTGAGTTCTTAAATCTATCAACTTATTATACAATACATGAACAAAAACACATATTTTTGTCGAATGTTCCTTGCTTGTTGGAACAGGCATCTTCCACACAGTTTTAACATGGAAAAACTTCCTTCCATAAAAAAATTGACTTAATTTGTGATGATTTTTAAACTTATGTAGTCCTTTCTTGAACAACATGAACATGGGTCCATGAACCCTTTTTGATTTTATATAAACAAACTTTTTGGAATGAAAATTCAATTCAATTTCTCAGACCCTATGTGATATATTGGTATACAAGTTGTATACAGGAATATCAAACTTCTTCAAACTAAACGATTAAACACAAGACAAGAAATCATGAAAAAATAATTAAGATGAAATCTTAAATCTCATGAATGAATTCACGGGAGTGAATAGTATTATAAGTTTGTGATGAAGTTTGTAACACACAGAAGGAGACATCGCAGACCACATATTGTTCAGTTCATTTATATATGTCTGTCCGACTGTCCGACTGTCCGACTGTACGTGAACTAGTCCCTTAGTGCTTGAGCTATAGAGCTGAAATTGTGTACATTCTTTTTACATTGGACAATACATTTGTCTGAACGAGCCGAATCGGACCACTGGGAAGGCTACGCCCATACAAACCCCACATCCAAATTCATGTTCTCATTAGAAGAACATTTTTATTTATGGTTCGATCAAACTGAAATTTGGTCATTTTGAGTTTCTGGTCCATATCCACTAACCATATATAGATACATACATACATACATACATAGATTTCATGATCCTAAGGCTACCTGGATGGGTATCTCCGTTACAAACCTTCAATGTTTTTTGTGCTAGCGTAATGAAATTTGAAAACTGGAAGTGTTTCACCCATATAAATTAAAATTTCAAGACCCTCGGACCCTCAGACTATAGGAGGGCTAGCTCCCATACAAGCCACCTACTCAAATTCATATTATCATTAGAAAAACTTTTTTGTTTTCTTATGCTATCACCTTGAAATTTGAACACAATAAGTTTCTGATTCATATTCATTAACCATATAAATTTCAAGAATCCTAGAATTACTGGATCGTATAGCTCCCATGCAAAAAACATTTTCTAGAGGCTACGTGAAGAGTATTATATCTTCGGCATAGTCGAAGTTATCCTTCTTTCTGCTTTTATTTATACATACATACATATTTTCTTTTATAAAAAGTATATAATGTGCAGTGAGACCGTTCGAATTGAATAGTATTTTGTTTAATTTTTTGTGTTTGTTTAATAACATAATCTCATTTTATATATAAATACGAATTTGGATTTTAAATGACTTTACTAATAAGTATAAATGAATAAATTGTACAGCACAAAAAACGATATTAAAATTGGCAATTAGAACTTAATTAACATAGATTTTCTTTATTAAGTTACCAGGAGTAATTTGTGATTATTTCTGAAATGAGTTTGCAAGTGGCAAGCATAAAAACCAAATGATGATGATGATGATGATGATGATGATAATGATGATGTGTGATGGACAAAAAGTTTCTAAAAGAGAAGTGAAAGAGAATGTGGCAGCGAGTTCTGTATTCTGACTTAATATAATTGCGACGTATCTAATTCCAATTAAACAAATATCAATGGGGAAAGCATCTGCACATTTGTGTTTTCCGATTACTCGTATACTAAGCATATCTGAGCCAATGGTTGGATTTTTGGTTTGTATTAGGTGAGGAGAGCACAAGATTTTATGGGATTGTTTATTTGTGATTTAATAGTTCGAAAATGAAAATAAAGAAGGAGCTTCTACCATTTATAATGGAAGCACATTACCTCATTTAAATGACTTTATTCATCATTTCGACCCAACAGTCAATGACTAGGATTCTATATATTGTATTACGTCTCAATACGACTCCATATGCTGGTTATTTTAGCCAGAATTTTATTTGTTCAACTGTGCTGGGAACATAGAAATGATGAAATGATTTCAAGTAGTACAATCTTACAAATTCGGTAGACAGTTGATTTTTTTAAAGAGTAGCCTTAAAGACACACACTCATATAAAAAACTGATAGATTTTTTCATAAGGCTACCAAATCAATATGAAACCCAAATAGAGACATTCTATGGATTGAGTGTTCAATATTTCCTAAGGATTCTTCTTGATCAAGATGTGTTTGTAAATTTTGTTTGTTTTGTAACCAAATGAATTTGAATTAAATCTAAATTGAACCTCATCTCTTACGGTGTGTGTGTGTGTTTGTGTACAATATTCTTGTGTCAGCACTCAATAATTGGTGACTTTCTCTATAATGAAATAAATTAGGAAATAGTTTAAAACTTCCATGTGGGACAAATTATGGAATTGGACACTCTCAAGTTAAAGAAAATGTTATACTTATATAGGACTTACAGATGCTGATGTATAGTTAAATATGAATCAATCACAACGAGCTCATGGTACTGACCATAGTTTTATTGACCGAGACCTTCTCAGCAAAATCATCTATTGGAAGCTATTAGAGCAAGCAAAATATCTCAAAAATATCTTCCCTTAAACAAGGATAAAACGGTTTGCATCCTAAGTGGATTAGATTAGTTCAATCCTTGACCTTGGTCATCTGATCGCCAGGTTAATTCTTTTAATAAATTTCTAGATCACTTTTCCTATTTATGCTATGCTATGACAAACGTAGCAAATATCATAATGATGTATAAAAGACATATGAAAAAAATTTAAAAAAATATGTGAAATTAATATTAAGTATACGCAAATCTTGTGAAAGTCATTAGAAAAAGCATGAAAATGTTTAAAATACAAAAAAAAAATAAAATAAAATAAAATTAAAAGACTTAAAATGATGCAAATCATCAAACAAAAGATAAAACAAATAAAAGTTTTAAGAAATTGATGTTCATGATGATGATGATGATGATGATGATGATGATGAAAAATAAATAAAGCATTTAAGAATTTAAGAAAAGATGCAGAATATTAAAAAGTTAAGAATGCAATAAATTAAAGAGTTAAGGAGACTAAGAGGATTATAAAGAAGTCATAAGAGTTTCAAAAATTTGAAAAGAATATTTAATTAAACGAAGAGATAAAATTTAATTGAATTTCTAAGAAAGAAAAAAGGAATAAATATGTATGTATGTAAAGAATATGTAAAAGTTAATGGGGGAAAGAGTAGAGTTGAGTAGAATGAAAGGATATGAAATAATTTGCAAATAATCAAAAACAAAAAAGACTTGTGGTTTCCATAATTGCTATAAGCTGAAAAAGAAAGAAGAATCAGGAATTCTCAACCAAATCAATGAATAAATCAAATGATGCATGTGTGTGTTTATGTCATATGAGAAAAGACAAAGCTAAAGCAACAAAATAAAATATTAAATATCTTAGATACTACGAGGGCAGTCGCAAATGTACCCAACTAAACTTTGTTTCTCTGCATTTCCGCAGAACATCGATTGCAGCCTGTACATCATCATTTTTGGCAGATCTTTCACAACCGAGCCATTTTTTCGAATTTGAAAACAAGGAAATAATCCAAAGTGGGTTAAATAAAATACAGATGAAGCAAAGGGTGCATGATTCACATTTGGTCTGGTTTCTGTCGTAGCTGTGAAGATGAGATAGAATCAGAGAGTATTCAACACCTCCTATGTGGCATCCCTGTTCTTCTTGGTAGAGCATTCCGTCTCATTGGGAAGGAAATCTTTGAGGATTTGGGCAGTTTTCAAAATTATAACTATGGATCTGGATGTGTTCATGGATCCTTAGGATGGTTTTAGACGCTGAGATTTCTTAGCGATACTCTACCTCTACCACTAATCTTATCATTTGAACCGCTCTCCGCTCATAATCAGCCGTCACAATGGCTATAAGATTTCTGGGTAAACTCGCAAGCTAACTGTTTAGCCTAACCGAACCTATTCACAATCACAAAACTATCGCAGTTTGTTTTTCGACCTTTTTATATTCCTCACTTAGTAAATAGTTTTATAAGTTTCACATAAAGTTTGTAATGCACAGAAGGAGACATCGTAGACCCCATAGAGTATATATATTCTTGATTAGCGTAACGAATTTATGTGGCCATGTCCGCTCGCCTGTCCGAATGTGTGTCTGTGTGTCTGCATGTATGCAAACTAATCCCTCAGTTTTTCAGTTAGAGAGCACGAAGCTTCCTTTTTACCATACGCAGCACATTTCTCGGAATCAACCGAATTGGACCACTAGGAAGTGTACCTCTCTTACAAACCCCCAATTTTATTTATTAGAAATTTTTTTGTTTTTTGTGCTAATAATCAACCATGTAAATTTTAAGATCCTGATCCTTGGATTACTGAATCGCATGGCTGTCATACAAAAAACATATTCTAGGGGATGCGTGAAGAGTATTAAATATTCGGCATAATTGAAGATACCATTCTTTCTGGTTTGAATTGTTTTTTTGCGATCAATCTTTCAACTAATGATCTTCATTGCCGGTTGAATTCAGTCGTCGAATGTCCCGTTATTTGGGACCGTTTTCGTCACACAAAGTATACTTTACAAGTTCAGCATTTTAATGAATGTATATTTATAATAATAAGTATATTAAAAAAAAATAGTTTCTTGATAAACATACCACAGAAATTCTATTGAAATAAGGATATTTATTGAAAGTTAAGAAAGGACATGGAAGTTTTTTTTTGTTTAAATAAACTTGAAATAAAACAAGGTACAAGTATCTTAAAAATTTTCATCAAAATATCTCCAATGCATGAATACCAATGCGCTGACTCCTGTTTATATGCTTGTAACTGCTTCTAAATGCAATACATACTTCAAGTGTCCTTATAGGTTTCTTCAAAGAAAGTATTGCGTTTTGTGATTTAAATGAATTGTGATATGTTTTAATTTTCATGTTCACACATTATGAACGGTAATTGTTTCTCGAACTAACAACTTAAGACTTGGTCAAGCATACATACATATATATGTACAGTACGCTTTGGCCATCTTGTCGGAATATATAATCATTTTAATTTCTGATGTTCACAATGTTGTTTTTAAAATTTTTCATGTTTTCATAAGGCACGAAATTTTGAGAAGCGATTGCACTGAATGATCTTCTTTCTCACCAACATGCTTTCAGAAACATTTTATTCAATTGAAAACTGTTAAACTTATATTGATGAGACCAGACACCAAACGATGTGCCTTTACAGTTTAAATTGATTTATTACAATAGATTTATTTTTTCCAACATTCAATGAATTTTACAAACTAGTATTGTGTACAGAAGGATAAACACAAATAGAAAGATACATGTAGATAGATAGATAGATAGATAGATAAATGTACATATTATAGTGCTAAAAAATAGTGACAAGTTCAAATTGTTGCAACATCAATAACATCGAATAAAACATAATAATAAAACGAGAAACGTTTAACAATAAAACCACATGCCAAAAGCGGAAGTGGCATTGTTAAGCGGTTTATCCATAGACATAAAACTATACACAAAAATGTATCAAATAAATAGAAAAGTTGCATGGGGTTGCATATATATCTGTACATACATATGAATATGTTATATTTGTCAAATGTTAAGCTGTAAACCGTAAAAATGTAAACATACAACAAAATGAAACAAACTTATGTGAGTACTATGAACTATGAATATGTAACACTTGGAAATTTTTGCTGTTTTTATACTATTGTTGTTAACTGCATCTTATATTTGTAGTGTGTGTGTGTGTGTGTGTGTATTGATATATATATATATATATATATAAATATATGTATATATTTATCTAAACATCTGTATTTATGTGTCGATGCATGCATGCATCCATGCATGTATCTATGTGTGATAAGTTTACTTCCGGTATGATGATTTTTGCGGCTGAAAACGTAATGTTACGAAACCAAATATGTACGACAACAAATAACGATGATACACAAAATTATTACTACTATTTTATATACATATATACATATACAAATATGTTTATTTTGTTCTTGTGTTCTATTCTTGTTGTTGTACAAATGTTTATTATACATATTTGTATGCAGTACAATTTTGTATAGCATACTTTTGTGCGCAAAAGAATTTCTCAATTCTCCTCGCCATTTGCCCTTTGGCCCTTAACACTTTCACCGTTCTTCATTTATCTTTTATAAGGCTACACTAAACACACACATACACACACAAATTGTTTATATGCTGCTGCTGCTAGTGCTGCTGGTGGTTTTTCAATATTTTACTGATATTTTACCGTGTATTTTTGTATATTTACTTACATATTTCTATAATGTTGATGATAATTTTTGGATCATTTTCTTGGGAAGGATATTGTTAAAGTTGATATCAACTAAAGTTATTATGTTATTATGTATAATACAAAAGTGTCATAAGAGATCTCTGAATTTATTTACTTATGTGCTTTTGCTTTCGAATTCAAATATTTTCCATCTAACTTTTATTATATATCCATATCCTATCCATATCCTATCCATATCCTATCCATATCCTATCCATATCCTATCCATATCCTATCCATATCC
>JBANCV010000906.1:0-23034 GCA_037040105.1 Amiota albilabris | reverse complement strand
TCACACAAAGATGGCGGCACCAGAAAATGCCCTGCCAGAAAAGTTCGGAAACTTTTAACACACACCTTGTATAACTGAAACAAAAAACAGCTGTTTCTGAATCTGAATCGACAGTGCAAAACCCATAGTCGATTCACGTTGAATTGCTTCAAATTCAGCTCAGTGTGAATACACTATAAGACTTTTAACGCTAGTGGCCCGTTCGCCGAAATATTGGATGAATTTGCTGACATCTCAAAACTACTACCACAAATCTAGTGCTCCGGAATAAAGATGGCATATGGAGACCGTGTGGCAACTACCGAGCTTTAAACGCCCAAACAGTGTGTGACCGCTACCCGCTACCATACTGGACCGATTTTAATTGCAAAATACGCGGTAAGGTTGTATTTTCAAGAATAAGCGCGAAGACATCCCTAAAACACCCAAACGATGGCCTTGGTCTGTTTCAATTTAAGTTTTGATCGTTATATTCGCCAATCCCTGAAATAACAGCCGAACCGAAATTTATAAAATTAAAGATAAATGCAAATTCTAGAGTGATCACATAATATTTTTTTAATTAGAATCGATTCGTTTATAATCAAATTCTAAATATATAAACGGATATTTAAATTAAAATATTAAGGTCAATAAGAATTGACGGCAAAGCGATTCTAAATTAAGAAATTCAATTACAATTTTACTATGAGTGTTCAAAGAAGTAATCCAACAACACGCAGCCAATGCGAATTGGGAAAATCAAACCCAAATGTAACGCTTTCATGGAGCGAACAATGTTCAACTCCGAATATTATTACTTTACAAAGCCCGATTACAGAAATAAAAGAAATAAACAAAACTACAATAACAACAACCAACTGCGCTACAACGAGTACCTTAAGCTCTTCATTTGGTATTGTGACAAGCACGACTTGGAGCACCGTATTTGTGATCTCTTACCCTTTGAGCAAGTTTTTACATAGTTGCAAACGGTGCTCGAATCGAAATCCCACCAAATTCTGAGTCGAATGCAGTAAAAATTGGACAAAAACAGATGTCGACCATTCTCCGATCCTCTTCAGCTTACTAGAGTACCATCAAGTCATAGAGAATCCCTTGCAACTAATTTCAAATTAAACCAACTAGCTTAAATACAGAAAATACATTAGTACTCATATTGAGCTGAGCCCAATGATAAGTAACGCGAATGATATTGAAAAATCCGGCGATATCGTAAGTTCAATTCTTATTGAGATAGCCATTCATTCAGCTCCTCTGTTTAACCGTCAAAATGAACACTCTCAAAAATAAGGTGTACTGAAAGACCAAAACGAAATAAATTGAGAGCAAATTGGTCTTTTAGTGTTGTTGATGTGATGTGCGTTGGGAAAGCTTCTTCATTATTATTACACACAATTTGTTGTTGGATAATATCAGAACACACAACAAAGAGAGAGGGAGAAAGAGATATGGAGCAAAAAAATATAGCCACTTAACAAGTATATCGCTCCAGGTCTTCTGTAAAGGTCAGAGTGGACAAATGTAACTTTTGGCCTCCTAGCATGGTTGTTCACGAATTAAAATTTAAGAAGAGGATAAGATCTAATCTTGTAAGTTAGCAGGTTATTATTAGTACTCTTTCTGTGCAAGTTCTCTGTGTAAACCGTTATTGTAAGTTTTCAATTTATCGCTCCATGAAGCTTTTTTTCCAACAATTTGGAAGGAATCTTTCATTATCCCACTCCATAAAAAAGGTAATAAATCGGATATCTCAAATTATAGGGGCGTATTCGTAAGTTGTTCTTCTAAGCTGGATTAAATCATATTTGAAATCGATCTCAAAGAGTGATGTCCTTATTCAATCTATTTCGAATATTGTCCACGTAACTTCCCGAGTTCCTCAAGGTAGTTATTTAGGTCCACTTCTTTTCAACCTGTTTATAAATGATCTTCCTCTCTTGATCTTACATTCTCGTGTTATCACGTACGCTGATGAAGTAAAATTTTGCCGTTCGTATCTTCTTCTCATCTTATTGATTTAATAGTGAATCGACCATTGAAGCAGATAACAACCACAAGGTAAAATGTCAGTTTTTGTTATGAAATGTGAATCGATGCTGGTCGATTCAATAATAATTTTACAATTGACTCGGGCTGACAAATTTGTGACAGTGCTTGAAAATTTGCGGTCATTTCCTATTAGAAACTGTCAATTTCGAAAGACTTCCGCTGTTTTTTTTTCTTTCAAATAAAAAAAAAAAAACTGCTGACCATGGCCCAAAACAATAAACAAAGAAAATAAGCAAATTTGAAATTGTATAATTTTTGTTGGTACTTTAGTAAATACCTAGCAGAAATAAAAAACGGAGTTGCAAGAATTATTTGCATACCCTTCAAATGTTTGCAAATTACGTATTTTTCCTCAATTTTACATTTGAATTTAGTAAACGAGTGCGCAACGTTCCATTTGAATGTATAACCATATAACGAAAAACGGCGGTGTAAACCCAACGTCGTTTGAACTCATTGCATATACGTATTTGGTGATTAACTAATCTTTTATTTCTAGCTCTAAGTATAAGTTTATGACATATCATGGGTGTAAACCACATTTGTGTATTGACACAATTGATAACGTCCATCTTGACCGGGTCTCCTTATTGGACAATCTTGTATTTTTTTTTTATCCTAAGTTGTGTTTTAATCAGCATATCTCCGCTATTTCTTGTATTTTGTCACCGCAATATAAAAAGCACCAAGCTCTAATTGAGTCTGTTCGCAAGCAATTTCTGTTATTTGCATTTTGTGGTTTTAATGGGAATCCTAATTCCCGTTTGCCATCTTACTCTGATAAGATTCTTATCAGTCTTCCATCTTTGTTGCAAAGAATGATAGCTATAGGGACCACTGGTACCATTGTTTTATGTGTTTTACATTCTTTTTATAATAAGTTCTATCTCGTTCTATATCCTGAGATCTCGCCATCTGATTATAATATTATGGTGGTTGACAATATCACTTTTATATAGCTTTAACAATTTTAAAATTTGCTAAAATGCACCGAATAGCGAATATATATTTCTGCAGAAAGTGAAAATTTTGATAAATAGCAATAGCAAGCTTTTTCATTATTTAAAGAATAAGAAAAAAAACACAAAGAAGTTGCGAAAAGG
This sequence comes from Amiota albilabris, assembly GCA_037040105.1. Taxonomy (NCBI): domain Eukaryota; kingdom Metazoa; phylum Arthropoda; class Insecta; order Diptera; family Drosophilidae; genus Amiota; species Amiota albilabris. Next base: position 19,879 of record JBANCV010000906.1, on the reverse strand, counting down.
AAAGCTCACAGTAGATGAATATGGCGAAGATATTACTTCTTCATTTTCTGATCGAGAAACATTCAGAGGGACAGACTTGTGGCAGAACTTCAAAGTGAGTGAGTGAGAGGCATACAAAAGTTTTTGCAACAAATTTTGATTTTTAAGCAATATAATGCAATGGTAATTCCTAGTATTGCTTGTGGAAGAATGTATTCATTGGTTCATGGTTCTTATTTAATAGCTATAGATCGGACAAATGCCACGACAAGCCAACGCAATTCTAAAGGTTCTGAGAAATAAAGAACTTTAAACAATTTATCCAAACATTGACATAGCTTTAAGAATGTGCGTATCATAACATTTAATCCGCTTCTGGTGTTGATAGAGGATTTTTCATCCACACCAATAAAAATGTTAATCAAATATCATATTTATGCTTCATGTTTAAACTTTATACAACAAAGCTTTTTAGAAGAAACAACCAATCAACGCATGGACACGCTGGGTTACACTAGTCTTTATATATAAAAATCGAGTGTATGGAATTTTGTAACCATTTTTCTACTAAACGGCTGGGCTGAGTTTTATGAATTTTTTTTTTTTGCTGTACTTATGGGGTCACATAGATGGGTCGTAGCAATAGTTGGTGCTGTTGTCAAGATCTATATAGTTTTTTACCAATTTTTTAACACCCTTTTATCTTGTTCAAGCTATTCTAAGTAGGTTTTAATAATATTTTTTTTTTTGTAAACAACAAATGAATGCTAATGAATTAAGTTGCATACTTATTATTTTTTTAATTTTTTAAATTAAAACCAAGCAACAGTTAATCGTATTTCCCTCTCTGAGTACACACAAGAGTATAGCGCTCTTCGTTATCTTCTTTTTGTTCTGTTTCCTGAATTTTGTGTTGTTGTTATTATTGTAATTACTTTTTCATTTACTAATAATTGAGTACATACAAGAGTATTGCGATCTTCGTTTTTTTCTTTCTGCATATGATGTTCACTGATAAATTAATATATAAGACGTGTTTTCTTTTTTTGCGCTTCTTCACAACATGTTGTCGCTTCTAAAACCACTTCATACAATTGTAGTCGCTATCCGAGTGTGCTAAGGCGTCGGTTCGATATGCACAGTATGCGTACGTGAGGTCGTCAGAGGTTCGATCGTAGTTCAGAGTCAGTCAGTTTTTTTTACTTCTCGCTATTTGATTATCTATTTTTTCAAACATGATATAGAAAATATTGTACCCTATAATTATTTAAATCTTATATTCTTTTACATTCGGGCAGGACAACGTTAGTAACTTTTGAATACAAAACTAAGTTTTCCGGGTTGTAGATAATATAATATTGTATAACCCACGACTTTAGCATTCTCAGGTTGTGCTAAATCGTTAATCACTTCTTCAAAATGTATATTTTTGAGCACATCACATTTTATGGACATTAGCGAAAAACTGGTAAATTTCTCTTGTTCTTCGTAATTCAATTTTATTCTTTTCAATTTGGAGAAGCAGCGTTCCCCACTGTAGTTAGTTACCATCACGATTAAAACGATTCACAATGAGATTTCTACACTTGGAAATGTGACTTCAATTTTGTTTTCTTTCAAAAGGTGATATATTGCCAATATACTGTACTATTACTTCCTTCATTTTCACAATGAAAAATTTTCAAGTATTCTGTTGAATGTAGACATTCCATTTCCAACTCATTTTCGTTAACGTCTTCATAATAGAGCTCAGCAAATTCTCTGCAACTCTGTCTAAACTCTTCGGATTTAAGAGTTTTAAACCAAAAAATCGAAACATTGTCTAATATTACTATGTTACGAACCTAATCGCTGTTTTACATGAACGCTCATGGTATTAATTATGGGAAGAAAGGTTTTTACTTTGAATTTCTCTTTTCAATTCAGAGCAGAGCTATAAAAAAAAAAAAATAAAAACTGTGACGTGAGCTTCTATGACTTGTTCTTTGAGATAGGCTCTTGTACTCAAATTCAGGGATTATTTCTTGGGTGGACAATTCGAGTTGATCAAATTTAGCCCTGAGTTTATTAATAAAATCATCCATATAAAAATAATACTCTACTCAAACCAATGATGTTTCATATGAAAAAAGGGCTTTACTTATATAAGCACATTATTAAAGTGAAACTGCTGAACAAAATGGTAGGAATAAAGTTTTAAAATTATTAGCGATTTCAGTTTTGAAAGGATAATACAATTAAGAAGTATTTACACACGCACTTTTTTGTGTGTATTTTTTCTCTCTCGCAAATACCGAAGTTGTTGCCGAAGTGGTTTGCCGAAGCAGATCACTTACAAATTCTTCCATATATTCCAAGTTTTGTAAATAAAATGAAGGCATTCAATTGGTTTTTTTTGGTTTCTCTTCTCATTTGTGTCTATTCTTGAATGCCAACACATAAATTATCAAACTAATATTTGCATTGAGTTTGAAATTTCTACACATAGATTTGTGTTTTCTTTTGTGAAACTATAAAATCTTATTGAAAATATTTATTTATTTATACTCAAACATCCAGTTTTTTTGCATAGCCCATCTTATTTAAATGATCTAAAACAGTCGAATTTTGGATACCAAGATCCTTAGCGATGTCACGAATACTTATGTGCCGGTCATTCTTCACTTTTTCAATAATTTGGTCAACTTTTTCGGTGCAAGGCTTAAAAGACAGAAGCCCGCTTTTCATATTCAAATATCCCGAACGAAATCGCTCAAACCATTTTCTAACCGATCATTCGGTTAAAGTACCTTCTCCATTACCAGATCGCATTAATACTAACAGAGATGTCGCTTTTTAATATAGCAAATTAATATATCCGAAGTTACTTTTCCACCAATCCAATACATAGGACTGGACAAATCGGTCACGAAGAATTTCAATTTCAAACACAAATTGTGTGGGAACCCACAACAAAATTACATACAATTTGTTGTTGGAATATTTCGGGATACTCAAAGCTTTTTTTCGTGATCGATTTATCCAGTCTATATACATACATACATATATATATGGCACCCTAACTTCAAAAGGGCGATAACTCAAAAAACAGCATTAGAAAAAACCGCATTTAATGTTTTCAATTTATTCACAAATTGGTTCATTAAAAAAAAAAATTCTCTTTGCATACGGAGAGTATGTAAGCTATTAATATGAAATTTTTACACAATATAAAACATGATAAAGCGAATAATTCTGCATCATTAACTCAAAAATCGTGTTTTTTTGAGTTAATGACCTTTTGTAGTTAGGGTACGATATGTTTTTTTATAGTCTTTGGACTTGCATTCATCGTGTTCAATTACATATTCTTGTTAAGGCTATGTATTTTCACAGTCTTTGGGACGTCTGTTTTGTCTTTGGAAAATCGTAGCAACTAAACATAATACGATAATAAAAAGAACTGAGGAAGAACAATACAATAGAAAGTTTTTATAGTAGAAAATAAAATTGACTATTGGTGGTCCCTTTAACACATTTTGGTTTATAGAAGTCATACAGCTGAGTAGAAAAAATATCAGGTATTCCTCATAAGAAAACGTGTTTAATTGAGTAAAAGCAATAACCCTGAATTGTTTTAATTATTGTCATCTTGTTATTTCGCTTAAGTGCCTGAGAATCTTTTGTATATTAACTAAGAAATACCTGGTATTTTTGTCATAATATTCAATTCATAAATAAATGGGACGAACATTTACTCATTTCTTTTCGTCACTGTACATGAAACAACAGAACCAATTGAATACACACACACACAGAGATAAGCAACATGTAAATGAAACACAGATTTACAGTTTTTGAAAGATTATAGTGAAGAAGAGAAGGTGATAAAGTATTGTAATTGTAATGAAAAATTATTTGTAAAGTAAAACATATTGGAAATTAATTGAGTCAGTCACAATCAGTTTCAATAAAAATCTGTAACAGTGCGCAAGTGTCTTGATTTAATTTAAAATAGAGAAAAATAATTTTCCAATAAAAAATAAAATTCAGTTAAAAATCGAAAAATAATAATATCTGTCAATGTAAATTTTACGCATAAAAGGAAGATAACAGCCACAAGCAGTTTCATTCATTTCTGTTAACTTGTTATCTCTCTCATTAACATTTATGTAAATAATAATTTATCCTGTTAAATGCATTCATGAACACATTCATATAGAAGGAGCGAAAGATTGTGAAATGCATAGACTGTTCAATTCACTCACGAAATCGTGATCCCTCTCAAAATTTTTAATTCTCGGATTTACAATAACAAATTATGTGAATCGTGTGCGAATTGTTCAGCTATGTATGCATTTCATAGCCTTTATTGCTAGTAAATCGTCAGCTGCAAAGAAAACAGAAAATTAAAAGAGGGAAAAATGAATGCATTGTTGAGACAATGGAAGGCTTTGTTTCTTGTGAAGCATGAAGCAGCAGCATCAAGAAATGGATATACCCCATTTCCTGAACACAATGTAGATATTACAAATAATAATAAAAATGAACATGATGACTTTGATGTTTTTAGTGGTGCTGGTTGTGGAATTGTTGCTTTTGGTAACCATCCTGCTTCTTCTCAATATCTTCAATTTGAAAATCTTTTTGAAGAAAAAGGTAAGAACAAATCATTAAAAATTGATATTTAAATTTAAAAAAATTAATAAACCAATTAATTCATAATGACGCATTTCTAACAAAATTCTTTTTTTCCGTTCTTCTATTATTATAATACATAAGTAAATATATATCTTTATTGCTTTATTATAAACAAAAATATAATAAAGAAAATTCAAATGAAATTGGTCTTTCATAATATTTTGTTAGTAATGAAAGATTTTTCTGTTTTAAGGAAAAAAACCTTTATCCCGAATGTCTTACAATCATAAAAAATTAATAAATAAAAAACAAAAAAAGAAATCACTCAGAAACCTCACACACACCCCGCCCTAATTCATGACATGAAGAACTTGCCAAATATGCAGAAATTATAATTTGGTGGGCAGTTTACAATATAAACTTTACATGGGATCTTCATCACATATTTGTCATATCAGTTCAATTCTTGCTTTTGTTTAATTAAAATCTCAATAAATATTTTTGCTATCAGTTTAGTTACAGGTACCACTCCTGAAGGTCCAAAGGTCGTGAAATTGTAGTGTAATGTATAACTTAAGATTTTATTAACACAAAAACGCAGCTTATTCATTCAGGTGCTTACTGCAGACTCATCTTATTTATAAGAGAATATTTCTAAAGAGACTCAAAAAGAATTGCAAATTATAAAGAACCGCACGATGTTGCCGTTACTGGACTTAAGTGCCAGCTATCGTACGACTGGCTGTTATTTTTATGATGTTTCAAAAAAAATAACATCGCATTCCAATATAACAGCAATATATGAATTATCTTAAAGACTAACTGTTACAATTCTTTCCGCTTAAACTAAACCTAACTTTTCCTATCAATGCCGCTAGGAACTCGCTGACTCCACATTCTGCAGCTTTGTCGCTGATGATATTACTAGTTGATATCCACAAATTGTTCACATAGTTTATTTATGCAGAGTATTATGATTCGACACAAGCAACAATTTAAAGCATTGAACTTATTTACGTAAGTAATGTTGACAGTGTTGCTTCATTGGTGCCTGTGTTACTCCTCCCTTGCTTAAGAGAGGGACGTCCTCGGTCCTCTTCAAGCCCTCAATGACTACCTGAATGTCGTGGCTGAGCTGTTGCTTTTTTGCGATGTTTTAGAATTCGGAGGATTCCATAGCAAATAGCTATTATGACAAACGTACCTGGGCTTGACAGTAATGGGTTGGAATCATTTTTGACTCCATCTCTCCCATGTGACGCAAGTTCTCTATGTTCATCTTGTGAAGGTTCGGCAAGCTCATCACCATCTAATGATCAGTGATGCTCACGAACGTTGATGGTGCAATGCCAGGCGCTCTCTTTGTAATGTAACTTTTATTCAAGTAGGTGAAAACGTTTACTTGTACCACGGTCACAAATGTGAGCAAGAATGTGCCCATAATAGTCCTAGCAGGCTTACCTTCTTCTTTTACAACGATTGTGTTATCTTAGATGATAATGATGCCATCGTCTATTTCAACTATCGGCTTAAGATGATTTGGTCATGTGATACAATTTACAACATTACCAGAGTGAAGTTGATGTGCGCAAGTTGTACGTGGCGACTCCTTACAGAATGTCGTTGTTACGGCAGAGTTACAATTTTCTATGGCGATTTTTCTGCTGTCGCATTCTACGGCGATGTTGTTCTTGAAGTGTGTTACAGTTCCATTATGCGGCACCGGAAAAATGCTTACTTTCTTACACGTTATTTTAGGTATAGGAAATCTTATAATAAAATATAAAAAAATCATACTTTGTAAAACCTTAACTCTAGAAATCTCTATTAGATTGGTTACTGGAATACCTTTGAATTGATTGTTGATTAGTGCCTCGACATCGTTGTTATTTAATATTACCAAATTAACAACACCGATTTTTGCGAGTGCTATCGAAGTCATTAAATTTTCCAATTCCATTATGGCCATCCGATTCCTGGCTAATAAAACCTCATATAAATGCCCCGTATCCAATGGATTTCTTTCTTTCTTTCTTTGCCTATAATAATGTTAATGTCTTCTGTTATTTTATTTATTTGTTTCTGTATTTTTGTTTTAATGATTACCTGTTGTATTTGAATGTATTTTGATTGGTATCAAGAACCTAAACATAAAGAGGTTAAAATAAAATTATAATCGAAGATGGCTTTTATCTTAAATTGTCCTTATGGACCACTCTCCCTCTAATAAGGAATAATCGCTTATTGACCTTTACCAGCACGCTTCCACCAACATCAAAAAAATCCTGTTCCGTCTAGAGGGATTATTTCTGTCCAACTGTTCTTGCTGAGCTTTTATAATTCTTTCAACTATGTCATTTCTAGTTTCTGGTGGCATAGCATGAATTATATCCACGGGTCTCCTATTGGTTACAGAGTGGATTGTTCTATTATACTCCGCTGTTGTCAATAGTATAAGATCGATTGTATTTTAAATTTTTTTGTGAAGTTTGAGGCATCTCGCAATTTCAGAGAGAGTGCTATGGAAGCGCTCGACCTGACCATTTGATATACTGTGAAGTGGAGCCGCATTTACTACATCAGTGTTGAATTGGTTTTTTAATAAGAAAGTAATAGTTTCCGAATTTAATGACGGTTCGTTGTCACAATAGACTGTCTTAGTATTTGGGAAAAAACTCATTAATTGGATAATTGGTGCTTTAATATCCACGATTGTCCGGGTTGCTATAGGTTGGACCGGTTGGAATTTAGAGAACTTATCAATGCATGTCAAAAAATGGTTTTTATCGGTGGAGAAAATATCAACATGAAGTATTTCGCCCACATAAGATGGTATTGGTGTCACGCCAAGCTGCTGCTTCCGTGGATGTCTGTCATATTTGGCTTTTGCACAGATTTTGGAAATTGCTACGACTTCAATTGCCAATTTTGACATTTTCGGAAAATAATAGTCATTTAGAATCTGCTTTGTATTTTCCAGTGCGGCCCTATGTGCGCGATTATGCTCTGTGATAACTATTTCCCTTTGTTCATTTACATCAGCAATATCTAACACAATGTTTTTGCAGTACCAGAATTTGGATGCTGGGAAACATTTGTTCAAGTCATGTTGAATACTAGGAAGCACAGGTAATTCGCAGTGTATTGCATTGAGCACATTTTTGTTTGTGAATTTGATTATATGATGGTTTTCCCTAAAAGAATAAAATTTTGTTTCGAATTGGAATGTGTTTCTTCCAGAATTATTTGATTTCGGAAACAATTGACCGGTTTATCTGTCGTTTCGACCGTGTGTGTTAATGATTCCTCACTATGCATTGTAACAATATCCGAACGGGCTTCTTGTTCTAGTGCATGAATATTTTGACGTGATAGCGCATTTGCCACGTAATTCTCCTTGGCTGGCTTATAAAAGATATGGGCGTTGTGTTTATCAATGAAGGCCTTCCAGCGCTTTATCTTTGCATTTGGATTTCTGTCCAAAAGTAAAGATATTAAAATTTTTTACGCCATATAGGCAATTTCTTAGGCTTCTGAGTGCCCAAACAATGGTAAGGAACTCCCGTTCATTGGTTGCGAAATTCAATTCCCTATCTTTTAATGTTGGATATATCATAGTGAGAGGTGTTCCCTAACAGCTCCCAACCCAAACACAACGAAGAAGCGTCCGTCGTTATATCTGGGTAGCGTAGCATGACTTCTTCAGATACTAGTACCTCCTTCAATTTTTCGAAGGCTTGAACCTGTCCCTTGGCCAAGTTCACCGTTACCGTTTTGGATTGATTGGCATTAATTCGCCCATTTACCTCTTTTAATATATCAGTAAAAGGTTTCGCTAATGAAGCGAAATCCTTGACGAAACTCCTATAATAACTTACTAATCTAAGAAGGATCTGGTATTAAATATTGTACTCTACCTTGTCAGGGTTTGTTGTAATGCCCCCGCCAGTACTACAAAACCTATTTTACTTTTCCCTTAAAGAATTGTGACTTCTCGCGTGAGACTCTCATGTTTGCCCCAAACAGTTTGTTTAAGACCCAGGCAATATGTTCAATATGATCATTTTCATTTTCTGAAAATATAATAATGTCGTCCACGTAAACATAACAGAATTTCCATATTTGCTCTTGCAGTACATCATCTTTAGTCCGAAAGGGAGCCTACAAAAATTCATATTTCCCATTTCCCACTGAAAAGGCAGTCTTCTCTCTATCCTTTTCTGACAGAGCTATCTGGTGCAAGCCAGATTTTAAATCAAGTGTTGTGAAATATTTTGCATTTCCAAGGTTTGACCGTATTACCGATATATTAGGAATTGGGTATTTATCGTCTATTGTTTTTTCATTAAGCTTTCTAAAATCTATGACGAGACGTTTCTTTATAGTTCCGTAATCTGGAGGGTCGAATTATGCCCTCCTTTAGTGCGGATTTCTTCTTCTACGAAATCGGCAACACCCATGGGATGCGGGTACAATTTTGAATAAATAGATGTGTCACTTTCAGTGCGAATGGTGGCGACAATATTTGTGTTGAAAGGTAAAGCTTTGTTGGGGTCCGCAAAGACTCCCAGCAATTTACCCATAATTTTTTCAAACCTGACCCTGACAAGTTCAGGTACTTCTATGTCTTTGACTTGGTGAAATTTACATTCGCACACTGAAGAAATTTAATAGATTCTGTATCTGCCCTTGTCTTAAGTATTTTATGGTCAAGATCCAATGTAGCTCCTACCCGTGTTAGCAGATGGAGGCCAATTATTCCCTCAAATGTGGACAATATGGGCAATACAAAAAAGTACTATTTACATTAAACTAATTGATGGCAAATTTTCTAACGATATTATCAACTCCGTGAATAGATGAAACTGAGAAAACCTTTTCGACTGGAACTACATGTTTTAGTTCCTTAAGAGGTTTTAAGTTTTTAGTTCTTAGAAGCCCCAGTGTCAATGAGTAGTCTTACTTCCCTTCCCCCTAAGAATCTTAAAAACCAGGGGAGAAGGGATTCGCTCCTAAAAAATTAACTTGATGTGAGTTAATATCCTCCTTTATTTTCTCCTCATACTGAGATTCATAGTGTTGCTCCTCCAGATCCCCAAAATCCCCTTGATTCAGATGATTTATGCATTGTATCTTTTAGTCTAGTATGGCGATCAGAGCTTTCAACTCGCTTCTGTTGGAAATTTTATTGAAGTCTGGGCGTTTTTATCCTGTTGTGGATTCTGTCCAAAGTTATTCCTATCCATATCTGTGCTCAATTCGTTGAGCGTTTTCCTCTGCACTCTTCGCAAAGCTAGCTGCAAATTGATATCATTCCTGATTTGCCTCCATCTCCTGTGCTAAAAGCAAGGCTAATGGCATATCGGCCGGACGTGCTGCAAATAGGATATCACTTAAGGACTTTCTTGTGCCGGAAATAAATACTCGCAACGCGTTTGCTCTATATTTGGATTTGGCGAATTTGGCTGTGTTCACACTGCAAGTCATATTTGTTGCATTTATACGCAAAGTGCATTTTCTTTCAATTTGATCATAATATTCTACAATAGAAATGTTTGATTTCCCTGTCGCAAGGTGGACAGTTCCTGTTCGATGAGATATACATGCCGCTTATCGGCGTATGTAAAATCAAGACGAGCTATTATAGCTTTGAAATTCAAAACCGTGATAAAGATGCTAGGGCCATATCTGCTGATCCCCTAATTTTGTTTCTAATTATGGACACAGCTTGGTAGTGTTTTGAGCTACCATCATATTTTTCGAATAATTTATCGGCGGTATGGGCTTATTGCCTTAATAACACAGAGACTTAACAATGTCGAGGGACTCACTTCACTTCACACCTTCCCTAATCACTACCCCTTTATAAACTACTACTTCAGGGACATTGATGTTAATTTCATTAATTTGCTGTTTTATTCTTTCTAATTCATTATCGAATTAACTCCTTTGAGTAGAGAGAGCTGAAGTGACAACAGTCTCTATCAACGTTTTTAATTGCTCACGTGTTAAAGACATGTTCGAATCCTGATTTTGTTATTTCCTGTTATCGCCTAACTCACTTATACTAATTTCAATTATACCGAATATTCGATGTCCTCTTCAATATCATTCATCGAGTATTTTCACTTCACAAAAATCGATTACTCAAGTTTTATTATTTTTTTAATTTTGATTTTACTTTTACTCAAGGTACTTTTTCATATAAGAATCAACAACCAATCGCTTACATGTTCTGTAAAAATGTCTTAACTATGATGGTTCTGATATTTATGATTATGTTTTGGCTCTGGTTCGATTGGTTGGTCAATTTTACTGCTGCTGTCTTTCTTGTATTCACTGCCTAGAGTGGGTTCCAGCCGGTTGTTACCGTTGGTTTCTCCTTTTTTTGTGTTTATCGCTTTTCGCTTTTGTTGTATAAAACTAGAGGGTCCCTGATGTTAGGAATCGTAGCTTCTTTTAATTTATTGAGTTATAAATTAGATATTAGGTTTATTAATTAGTTATAAATAGAAACTGGAGGGTCATTGGGAATCGCAGTTTTATTGCTTGTTTTTAATGAATATATTCAATCAATTTTAGTTCACAAAAGGTGGAGGGTCCCTGGTGTTGGGAATCGCAGATTAATTTTTAAGTTATTAATTTAGTTTGATTAACAATTATTATTTATTATGCTTGCCCGACGTTGGGCGCCACTTAAGATATTATTAACACAAAAACGCAGCTTATCCATTCTGGTGTTTATTGCAGACTCATCTTATTTATAAGAGAATATTTCTAAAGTTTCTCAAAAAGAATTGCAAATTATAAAGAACCGCACGATGTTGCCATTACTGGACTTAAGTCCCAGCTATCGTACGACTATGCTGTTATTTTTATGATGTTTCAAGAAAAATAACATCGTATTCCAATATAACAGCAATATATGAATTATCTTAAAGACTAACTGTTACAATTCTTTCCGCTTAAACTAAACCTAACTTTTCCTATCAATACCGCTAGGAACTCGCTGCCTCCACATTCTGCAGTTTTGTCGCTGATGATATTACTAGTTGATATCCACAAATTGTTCATATAGTTTATTTATGCAGAGTATTATGATTCGACAAAAGCAACAATTTAAAGCATTGAACTTATTTACGTAAGTCATGTTGACAGTGCATTTGCTTCATTGCTGCCTGTATTAACTTATATATGTCAAAAACTTCCAGTTTTCAAACTTAATTGCTATGGCACAAAAATCAAAAAAGTTTTTCTTATAAGAACGTTAATTTAAATGGGGGTTTGGATATGGATTAGAAACTCATAATGTTCAGTTCGATCGAATCGTAAGTCCACATCCACACTTTTTGGTCTCACTAGTATTCTTCTTTTTCGTGTTTTCTTTCACTGCTTTGTATTTAAGACGGATACCGAAGTTGTTCTCGCTTACCTGGCATTAGTCTCGAAATATGCGTTAACTTTATCTCCCAAATTGTTATGATATGCTTTCACACGCGATCACGCTTTATCTGCTAAAATTGAATCTTGAGAATATGTTCTCTACAATCTGCGTCTAATGGATTTATCCCTTGATCACCATGCTCTAACCGATTTTTGAGTTTAGTACCTGGTCCCCAAAATTTATAACCAGTAAATGTAATTCAATAGAAAGTAATTTAATTAAATTATTAACAATACTTCCTCCTCAATACAAATTCGATTTGTAATTAAATGGATGGGCATTTGATTGTTAATAACTGAGAAATGAACAATATATTTAAAGTTATTTTGTTTTCATATGCGTTTACTTAAGCAAAAAACGAATATAAAAGTGAGAAATATTGATTCTTCCAGTGCTTCATATCAACTAATTAGACAGCAATTTGCTTACCAACTCAATTAGAGCTCTAATTGTGGACCCTCTGCGGGAAAACTAATGTTTCGCTAAGTTTGATAGAGAGTGTCAACCGAAATATGAATATTTGAAAAAGCTTTTAAAACCAATGAAATAAATGGGATATTTTCTGGAAAAGAATCTGTAATACCACCTGATCAAACCAAAAAAAAAAAAAATTTTATAACCAGAAAAAATGGTATCTTCGACTATTCCGAAGATGTAATACTCTTCACGCAGCCTCTAGATAACGTTTTTTTGTATTGGAGCTATGCGATTCAGTAATCCTACGATCTTGATGAATATGGATCAGAAACCTTTTGTGTCCAAATTTCAAGATGATAGCACAGAAAACAAAAAAGTTTTTCTAATAAGCACATGAATTCGAGTAGGGGTTTTATATGAGAGGTAGGGGTACCTGATTGTGCTGATAGTGCGAGGGTTTTCAAATTTTCATAGTTGGTGGATATGAGCCAGTTACTTATAGGTCGATAATCCAAAAACCAAAAAAGTTTTTCTAACAAGAACATGAACTTGAGTGGAGGGTTTATATGAGAGGTACCCGCCTAGTGGCCGATTCGGCTGATTCCGACAAATATGCTGCATATAGTAAAAGGAAAGCTTAGTAAAAAATTTGAGCTCTGTAGCTTAAAAACTGAGGGACTAAATTGCATACATACTGACGGACATAGCTAGATCAACTCTGTGCGTTGTATTGATCAAGAATATATATACTTCATGTGGTCTGCGATGTCTAATTCTTTATATTAAAAGCTTTATAATAAACTGGTAGTACTATTCACAACGTGAAGAATGTCAAAATGGAAATTTATTGTTAGATTCCTCTCATTAGAGCGAGACGCCCTACAATCTGTGGCAAGTGTGCAATGCTTAACAAATTTCAAAATGCACTGGAACTTCACTTCTTCATACATATTTACTATGTGTACATTTCTTAAGTTTGAACGACTCGATAACGCATACCGAGGATATAAAAGATAGACATATGCGCGGCACACTTCATCCTTTACCATCCGAAAAGATTGTATGTCTTTAACATCAAGCCACATTAAAGCGCTAACAAATTTTTCTTCCGTTTGGAGTTAGCTTCATAAAATTCTGATTTTTTAAAAAATTAATTAAAATGTTCTCGTATATGGTTGCATGTGCTCTTTTCCAATGGTCTTTAAAATTTGTGTATTTCCAATTATCTTATATACTGTTTCGCAGTATTAGCCATTTGCCATTCGTTAGCTCGCAGAAGCCGTCTTCGACGTCGACACGTCGGACGTCATTTTCGACATTTTCGACATTTAGTGGTACTCCTTCAACGGAATCTGCAAAACCATTACATTACATGTAATATGGACTGCATTGCCTACCAAATATTCTTACCGTCAGACACGTTGAAAAATGTATTAAAAACACGCCTTTACAACCACCACCAAAAAAAAAACATATTATGGCGCAAATTTATATTCTATATAAAGTAAATGTTTTTTAAAACCACTGATAGTGATGGAAAATTTAAATTATCGATAGTACCATCGATTGTTTCGCAGCTCTACCTCCCATACGAAGCCATATTCAAATTCATCTTCTTATTACAGTAGAAAAACTTTTTTGTTTTTTAAGTTATCAAACCTTGGGCCCTAAAAGTGGTCCTTCAACCATGTAAATTTCAAGATCCTAGGATTACTGGATCCCATAAATATATTGCGGTAACTACACTTGAAACGCAGAATGTGTACTGACTTTGACCCTAAACATAAGCAAATAAATATTGGAATATTTCTGTGTGCACATTCATAGGAGCGAACGCAATAACGTTTTCTATATGATGAAGAGACCCTTTTTTTTTTTTTTTTTTTTTTTTTGTTATACACACATGGAACGGCTAATTGTGAGAAATGGAAATTTTGTAGAATCTAGATGATTTCAAAATTTATTCAGTATATGCACATATTCTTTCAGCTCCTATTTTCTTCCTTGCCACATATTTATAATCTTCACGGGAATGAATAGTATTATAACTTTGTCATTGTAGTAATAATAGTATAGGTTATTCTCGTAGTAATAAGTAGCATAATGAAGTAGTATAAGTTAGTCTTAAGTGTTATGTGGAGCCACTGTGTAATAATATTTATTTGATAAGATCAGCCCAATGTAAGTTATTCCAAATGTTGGGAAATGTACAGTTACTTTTTGTATATGCAGACCAAAGACTGCGAGCTGAGCTATGAAAAAATTATAAAGGGAGAACGAATTGAAGCATTGAACAAAGTGGTTGTGTGTTTAAGGGGCCTACCATCTTCAGAAGTGGGATAGAGTAAATTTTTTTTACATATAACAAACATTACTTTTTGTATGTACCTGAGTGGATGTTGGTTACAATAGCGCAACAAAAACAACGATAACAGTGCTGACAAAGGAAAAGTGACAAGAAGGAAAATGAGTGACGGCTGGACAATTCCTGAAAGAGGCGTGTAAAGAATTGGGTTTATCCACGTAGGGCAGCAAACCTGCGTTGATTGCGAGATTGGGGTATGCACCAAATGTTGGTGGAAAACGAGTGTCTACAAATGAACGTGATGAAAGAGAGATGAAGCTATTGGGAATGAGTGCGATAAAAAAAGGGGATTAAGCTATTGAGAATGAATGCGATACAAAAGGAGATAAAGCTATTAAGAATGAGGGTGATCGAAAAAGTGACGAGAGCGCTCAGAAAGAGTGCCAGAAAAATGTCGATAACAACGATGAGCAGCAGAACAAAGATAAGCAACAAAACAACGACGAGCAACAGAGCGACGACGCACAGCAGAACAACGAGAAGTGGCAGAGCGACGACGCGCAGCAGAACAATGATAAGCAGCATAGCGACAACGATCAACGTGCTATTGAATAAAATAAAAATGTTAGGAAAAGAGCAAAGAATACTCGCACTATAAAACGAAATAGCTATGCTAAGGTTGAATATTGAGAAAAGAAATTCAATCAAGAAAAATGTGGATGTTTGAGACATTCCATTTGATACCCTAAAAAATTTCTTACCAGATTATAATGGGCTTACCAATGCTTGTTTCTGGGTGAGTTAAAAAATCTAAAAGTCGAATATAAACTGAATGACTATCAGTTGAGGACTATTGTGGTTACGAAATTAGAAGGCAAGGTTCAACAGTGGTTGCTTAGGCGTATGGATGCAATGTGTATAAGCGTAGATGATTTGCTGGAAGGGTTAATATTAACTATTGGGTCAAAGGTGACCAAAATAATGATGCGGAAAAAATTCGGAATGCGCTAGTGGTGATTTGAAGAAAAACTTGTGGGTTACTATAATGACAAAGTCGCCTTAGCGACCGCTCTGGGTATTGGTGAGGAGGAGACAATTGAATATCTGCTAGAAGCCATCCCTGATGTGCAGATAAAAATAAACAGGATGTCTTGGAAGTACTAGGCAAGGTGCAGCTAAACCTTTTTTCGACGCTACAAACTAATAAACCTTTAGGATCAGGTGGTGATAAAAAATTTCGTTTCTACAATTGTCTTCGGTCATTTGGCAGCTGATTGCATAACCCTAAACAGGAGTTCGGACCATGCTTTGGTTGCGGTGCTGCTGGCAAAATTAGAAGACTGCGGAGAAGGATCCAAAAATTGACTTTGTAAGATATTATAAATTTATTTTAGATGATAGTAAAGATAATTTTGTTTTTTTAGAATGTTAAATAGATACCAGAAGCCCTATCAGTCGCATCAGAAACTGCGTAATTCCTGGAGAAGTTAAATTAAAGCCAGTTAAAAATGTTATGTTTAAAGGTCTTAATGAAAGCATTGTAAAAGTTTTTGGAAAATTTTCATGCGTAATAAAGAGTTTTAATGTTTACGTTGAACAGGAATTTGTGGTTGTTGATGATGATACTATGTGGTATTCTGTTATATTAGGCAGATATTTTTTAAGTAAGAATAACATAAGTATTTTGTGGAATGATAGCGGGAAAATGAAAAAAGAAATTGGTAAAAGCACAGAGAAAAAGGATGTTAATGAAAATTAAAATTTTGAAACGCAAATGTTAGCGATCGACGTAAGCGAAAAAAACATTAATATTAGTGTGGGAGATGAGTTATCATCCTCGGAAAAACTAAAGTGTCATGAAATACTTAAAACGTGTGACCTGAGCCAATTGTTCGTAGCGAAATGAAACTTCTTTTGGAGAATGTTAAACCATTTAGTTGTCCTCCCAGTAGGTTGTCTTATGCTGAAAAGTCCGTACTTCAGAAGACATTAGACGATTATTTAGCAAAGGGTTATATAAGAGCTAGTGAGTCCGAGTTTGTGTCCCCTATAGTCTTTGTTACACAGAAAATAGGTGAACTAAGAATGTGCGTTGATTATCGTGTGTTAAATAAAATAACGGCGAAACATAATTACTCTATTCCACTTATATTCGATTTGTTGAACGGATTATCAAACATGAGGGTGTTTCCAAAGCTTGATTTAAAAAATGGCTTCTTCCACGATTTTATGGACCAAGAGTCTACTAAGTATACGTCGCTTACCACACCGCTGTGGCAATTTGTGTTCCTTAGAATGCCGTTTGGACTCAAAAATGCTGCGTCAGTATTTCAAAGCTTTATAAATAAAGTTTTTACATATATGGTTAAAGAGAGATAGGTTACTTTATATTAAGACGATTTAATGATTGCAACGAGAGGGTTACAAGAGCATTTAAAATATTGGAGGAAGTACTAAAAAGGTTGGTAGAAAACAAACTAGAATTAAGACTAGACAAATTTGAATTTATGAAAAGTAGCGTTAAATATTTGAGGTACACGATAAACGAAAGGGGCATAAGTGCGGATGAAACAGGCATAGATGCGATAAAGAATTTTCCGGTGCCAAGTAAAGTGCAGTCAGTAAAAAGTTTCTTTGTCAGAGGTCCGATCCAAGTTCGTATTAAGTCAGTTTATTTTTGAAGTGAAACTTCTAAAGTTCTAAAGTCAAGTTTTTTCGATTCTATCATAAACCGAAGTAGGTAGTCACTTAAGATTATCACATTGTGTGTATTTCTATTGCCATATCCACAAAATATAATAAAAAAATTTTCTACTGTAAAAGTCGGAAAGAGATCGCAATTACATAACAACAACATGCAGATTGTGTGTTGTACAAAAAATAATATACTAGCAAGCAGCTTGTGTGTTGTACAAAACCAATTTACTTTATTTGGCGCACGGGATGGACTTCATTTCATCAAAAGTGACCCACAAAATATTTTTTTATTTATAATTTAAACTAGAAAATAGCGTATCTCCGACTATGCCGAAGATGTCATACCTTCATGTATCCCCTAGAAAAGGTTTTTTGTATGGGAGCTATGCGATCCAGTAATCCTAGGATCGTGAAATTTACATGGATATAGAACCCTATTGTGTTCAAATTTCAAGTTGATAGCACAAAAACATAAAAAGTTTTTCTTATGAGAACATGAATTTAAGCACGTAGTTTGTATGGGAGGTACCCCTCCTAGTGGTCCAATTCGGCTGATAAATGTACTGCGTATGGTAAAAAGAAAGTTTCGTGCAAAGTTTCAGCTCCTAGGTCAGAAACTGAGCGACTAGTTTGCATACATACAGACGACATGGAAGATCAACTCGACTCGCCTTTATGGGGTCTACGATATCTCCTTCTTTGCATTACAAACTTCATGCCAAACTTTTGGTAATACTCACTACGTGAAGAGTATGAAAATTTAACTTTTTTTCTAACACATGTGTAATAAGCCATGCAAAAATTAGACGCGATAATTTATAACATTTTACCACCTCTAAAATTACTTCACACGACGTAAGACATTGGCCGAGCGTACTAAGGCGTTGGTTCAGAGTGCATAGTATGCAAATGTGAGATCGTTGTAGGTTCGATCCCCTGTTCAGAGTCAGTAATTTTTTTTTGCTATTTGATTATCTATTTTTTTAAACATGTTATAAAAAATATTATTCTCAAGGCCTCTAAAATTTTTTAAATCTTATATTCTTTTACATTGGTGCGGGACAACATACAAATGCGTATAGGTTTTTTGAATGCAAAACAAAATAACTGTGCATTTTTTGTTTACTTAAATTTTTCTTATTTTACTAGTAGACAAAATGGGTTTGCATCATTGAAATTGTCGGATGGAGAACTTCCTCACTTTTGAATTTCTTCGTCGCACATTTGCTGTGAGTTTTTTCACTACCAAACGCGTTCCGTTACATAGTTTTGTTTGGTTAAGATTTCGAAGCATGATGATCCGTAACCTGACATTCAGTTGTAAATTTTGCGGTGGCAAGCTTGGCAAATTCAATGAGACCAAAAATTCAGTTCGATAGTTGGTTGTTTTCGAATGAATCCGGCTGGTATATTCCTCAAATTGATATGAAATGTCACTACAAATTGAAAAGGTTTATATGACAAAGACAACTTGATTGATTTTAAAATGTGCTTTATATGGAAAATTTTATCCACAAATTTTTCGTCAACTTCGTTGCCTTTTTCGATTTTTTTTTAGTTATTCTGTTATTCGGGGCTGAGACAAATCTAGCAAATGAAAAATAATAAAAATTGGTTCTTGGGTTATAAATGATGTAACACATACAACTTTCTTTTATATATATTGGGTACGTGAATTAAGAATGCGGGATTTACAAGAGATGGCGCTACTCATGCTATAAGCATCTGGCAAGGTTGTCCTATACTCCATTTGAAAAATACATCTGACAGCTTCAATTTCCAGTATGCTTGAAGCTCTTATTGCGGGAAGTTGTCGTTTACTTCTTTTATATGAAGAAAAGTGCAGCTGCAGCCAATCGATTGCTCTCCGAAGCATATCCGTAGTATGCTCTGTCGATTTCACAGTGCGAGAGATGGTTTGTACGCTTTAGAAGTGGTCATTTTGATTAGGAAGGCAAGGAGCGGCTCGGTGAACCGAAAAAGTTTGAATATGCCGAATTGGAGGCATTACTCGATGAAGACTCATGTCAAATGCAAGAACAGCTTGCCAAATCATTGTGAGTAACACGCCAAGCCATTCCCCATCGTTCACAACAATTGGGAATGATCCAAAAGCATGGAATTTGGGTCCCATATGAATTGAAGCTGAGAGACGTTGAAAGACGCTTTTTCACGTGCGAACAGCTGCTTCAGCGACAGAAACGAAAGCATTTTTTTGCATAGTATTGTTACTGGCGATAAAAAGTGGATCCCTTACGAAAATCCCAAGCGAAAAAAATCATACGGCTACCCCGGCCATGCCTCATCACCAAGCTCATGCTCTGTATATGGTGGGACCACCTGGGTGTGTTGTACTATGAGCTGCTGCAACCGAATGAAACGATCACGGGAGAGGTCTACCGACGACAATTGATGCG
>JBANCV010000904.1:0-23081 GCA_037040105.1 Amiota albilabris | reverse complement strand
GTATATTGAAGTTACCCAAAAGGTGACAAAGGTTCATTGATTGTATAAAAATTATTATTACTATGGAAGTGAAATAAACAAAACTTGAATGAATGAACTAAGTACCAAATGTCAATTGCTTCAATATGCAATTCATCGTAACGAATGCATAATGAATTCACCCACCATGTTTGAGTATTGTATATGTCAGTTTGTATGTACTTTGCTTTGTGTATGCAAAGTCAAAAGAATGTCTAGCAAAGCTACATATATATTTAATTCGTGTAATTGGACAATGCCCTATGGGCAATACAAATGAGAGAGAACAAAGGCAAAGGCCAACAACAAAGAAAAAAATTGAGAAAGGACATGGAAAGTTCAATAAAATACGCATTGGAATTTCGCTTCAAAGTATGCAACATAAGTTCATGCTGAGCTTTTTTACTTTATCAGGCCTTGCCTTTGACTTTGACTTTGAATTCGCATTCTATTGTCTTTAGTGCAATATTTATTGTATTGACATTGGAGCACCACATGAGTTCTTAAAGCCACCCCCACACGATACACAATGTGTATTACATATGCAGTTTCAATCGTAATTATAATGGAAGTGAAGTATATATGTGTGCATCTCACTTACAATGATTGAAGGATGAAAATAGTTGTGATATTTTGTGCAGCAAGCCTTGCTGCTATTTCATTTACGATTGCTTACACTTCTATCAAATACTTGAGAAGAGCAGACGTTGGTGTTAGTTTAAAATATTAGTGAAATTCAAATTTAATTTCTGAATGTTATTCAAATGGAAAAATATATTTTTTATTTTTTTTCGAATTCTTTTTCTTTTCATTTCCTTTTGCTTAAAGCACACTGGTATAAATGTCATTGAGATTGTCGTCTCCACACTTCAAAACATAACTAGAATTAAACAATTGAACGACTGAAAGGGCATGTAGTTCGCACTTTCATTCACTTCAATCCTTACGTACACAAATGATTGAGACTGCATGCAGTATCGTGTCAGAGTATTTTTAGCCAAAAATTGCATTCCTATGTAGATTAACAATTTGTCTTTGTAAAGGAAAACACAAAACAAATCAAAAATAATTGGAAGATATTCCAAAATTAAGTAAAATTTTCTAATTTCACTTAATTGTTTGGAAATAGTTTTCTTGTTCACCCTTTTATAAATATCATTTCACTGTTTAGTATTAAACTATATGTACTTGGCTTTATATAAAATATAATGAACTTCTCTATAGCGAAGATACTTCTTTGTAATGACGTAGTTTGAGTATATTTGACTTTCTGTCAACAAATTTTTTCTATAATGCATGATACAAATAGTTTCTTCTTTATATGGAACCCGTGTCCCGTCGGTTGCAATTTATTCAAAAAAATTAGAATTTGCTAGTTTGATATTGAAGTTCATTATCAAGCAATTATATTTTTTTTTTTTTTTTTTTTTTTTGTTTTATAACTTTTGTTTACACAGTACACTCAAGTGGTCAATTACGTTCAATGCACTCTTGCGGCATTAAAGGATTTTTTCATAAACAACAACAATACAAAATTCAAGAAGCAGAAAAGCATAAACAATGTGAAAAAGCGAATGAAAATTGATGTGCATGGCTTTGCAAAAAGTTTTATAAGCAATATGATGAAAATGAATTCAATATTTTTATTGTTGAATCAACTGTTTACAATTATGATAACCTTTCGAAAAAAATTCTTTAAATGATAGTTGAAACCGTATCAAAATTTATTGCATGGCTTAGTAGTTCTAAGCATACAAACAGACAGGAATTTCGACTTTACTCTATACCATAAAGCGATAACGATAAACTCATACACAAAAAAAAAAAAAAAAAAAAAACAAGAGAAAAAACAGAATACAAGCCATTTTCAGTCATCGAAAATTCGCCGCTTTGTAGAGAGAAAACATATCGGGATGCTTCCAGTACAAGCAAGACCCGCTATAAATACTACTTGTCTGTTCCGGTTGCTGCTGCTTACAGTTACGAGACACCGAACTATTTAAAAGGAAAAGAGTTTTGCATTGCCTAGGATCTTTGATCTACGATATTGACCATACAATTTAGAATATTCATTAAAATATTAAAATATTTGCAATTTAACAAAAGTCACCGAGATTTTCTCATCTTTCATTAAAACACAAAACGTTAAACTTTTGCAGCAAAATTTATTGAAAATACACTTGTTTGAAAAGTTGCTTCACAACGAAAAAAAAACAGTCAGTGTGTTTTTTATATGAATATAGTGAATATCCAAATGCCTTCTATAACGAAAACTTTTTTATAAAAAATTACTTGACCAAAGACTTCAATAATGAGAAATCTATTTTTGTACGATATTTTCCTGTTTTTAATTGCACAGAAATTTGTAACATTGAATTTTTTGTAAATGAGATATTTCTCTCTTGCTCAAAGAGCTTAAAACAAAAAACAACATTCATTCATTTCATAACATTTTTTTGTTTACATAATTAAAAAAAAAAAATATTCTGAGAAATTTGCTTTTGCAGCCGCAAACACGCTTTGCCAATTCATCATTAACCTTTAATTCTTTGTTATTGTGACTTTTGCTCGATTCTACAAGTATAACTAGTAAGATATTTTTTCGATTAAAGCATATCGGAAATTTTCCGATGTTTTGAAGAAATGATGATGCAAAAACTAATAAACAAACGAGCAAATGAAATGAAAAAATTCAATAAAAAATAAATAAAAATCATTTCATATTTGCAATGTGTTTAGAAATGATTTTGAGTAAGAAATCATTACTCATAGCTCATACTGTAGTACAATAGTAGTTGAACATGATAATGAGCATTTCAGTTACCTTCTTTCTCTTCTTTTATATATAAAATTCGAGTGTACGGATTTTTGTGACTATTTTTCTCCGTAACGGATGGACCGATTTTGATGAAATTTTTTTTGTTGAATTTATGGGATTATCTAGATGGGTCTCAGCAATAGTTGAACCCGTTAGATGGCGCTGCTGTCGAGATCTAGGCACTTTTTACCAATTTTTTAACATATTTTTACCTAACGCAAAATATACTGAACCGATTTTAATAATTTTTTTAATTCAAATCAACAAATGAATGATAATGTATTTTTTCGTTCATTTTTTAAACAAAAAATATCCACACATTCCATTTCCAACTCTTTTTTGTGTACGTCTACACAATAGATTTCAGCAAATTCTTTGCAACTTTGTCTCAACTCTTTAGATCTTAGTGTTTTCAAACAAAAAAAAAAAAAAAACGAATGTTCTTATACAGAGCTTTTGGAAGGCAAGTGCAGCAAAAATTTTCTTTGCTTGGTAACTCGTGAGTATAGAGAATGTGTGTGAGTATGCTCATAACCAAGTAGGTATTGTTGCCAGTCAGTATTGGTTCTTTTTTTTTTTTTTTCAATAAATATGTTTTTCGGTAATATATCTCGGTTATCTTTTGGTGATCTGGCAGGAACTAGGGGCCCACGTCGATCACTGAGCCCCGAGCACGTGCCTAAAGTGCTTAATGAGAAGGAGGTGCCTTAATGCAATCAGCTCGAGTCACTGTGTGGAGTGGATTTTGGAGTAGTGCCGTGATTGGCCCTAACTTAAGAAGATTTATTAAATCGGCCAAGTGCGAGAGTGGCCTGCTCATGGTGGGTTCCGCACCATCATACAAAATTTAACACTATACAATTTTTACTTTCATCCGTCTGTCTGTCAGCGGACTTCATCTGGCTCTATTTTAAATTTATCAGATTTTAGGATTATTTGAAATAATTAGGTATAGTTCAGTTGAAAATTATTTAGTTTAGATTTTCTTATGTGAAGTCTGTTAGCCAAGGTCATTCTGTAGCTGAAGCCTGAATTGTTTATTCAAGTATTCAGTCATTTAGTGTTGATCGTTCTCACTGACATTGAAGTCATCAAGAACCACAATTTGGGCATTCGAGCCGCCGGTTGGGACCAGACACTCGACCAATTCGCATAAGGTTTATACAAAATTTCAACTCTATCGGATTTCAAGAATTTTTTTTATTCAGCTTGCTTGAAGTTAGGTATGACACCTCATAGTTTTCAGTTGCATTAAAAAAATTTTAAAATTTTAACATCATAAAAAAATCATACAGATGTATTACATTTATTAAATGCACATTTAGGCACATTTCGTTATATGAGACAGAAGAAAGATATGTAGGTACACTGCTTTTCATTTGAATAGAAACACATTACAAATTGTTCTTCGCTGTCCGTCCGTCCGCCGATCTGTCTCATGAGCCGTAATAGGTAGACAGGTTAATTTTCGCAGAGTGTATAATTCAGTAACCGGTTGGTTCACCGATGAGATGAAGAGTACTGTTTACTTTTTTTTTTTGGTCCAAAATACTTGAATTAAACATTAATAAATATATGAAAAATTTGTCTTGAAC
This sequence comes from Amiota albilabris, assembly GCA_037040105.1. NCBI lineage: Eukaryota > Metazoa > Arthropoda > Insecta > Diptera > Drosophilidae > Amiota > Amiota albilabris. The sequence goes on along the minus strand of JBANCV010000904.1, from coordinate 18,650 downwards.
GATGGTACGAAACCCTTCTACATATGCGAGTCTTACTCACACTTGACTGTATGTTTTTTTATTTCAATATATATATTGAGCTCTTACAAAAACAGAAACAAAAATTAAATGTGTTTAACACTTTTTGCAAATTTAATTGAGAAAGAAACAAACATAAAAAATTATTGCACATACCTATATTATTTTGTTTCACTTGAAACACTTTACTTTTAAAGTAAACAAATTTTTACGTATGAATAATAATTTCCATTAGAAATTATTAAATTCAAAGTACAATATATTGCATGATTTTAGTAGTGGGTTGAGCGTCCCTTATTTAAAATAAACATTTCTGTGGTAGCCCATCTTCAACTAAAGTACAGTATACAGTACGTACATAGTATGTGCATATAGAGTATAGAGAAAGAGAAATTGTATTTATATTATACGTAGTATCTATTATTGATTTGCTGTGTATGTTTGATTTTGCATATGCATATGAAAGAGAAAAACAGGAAGCTCATTAAAGAATGCAAATCAGTGCACCTTTGTTCGATATACATTTGCATCTATAGTTGCACGTTATCATACCCCATTTCTATATGGGATAGATGGTCAAGTCACACACAAATGTTGCAAGTGATGCGATGATAAGATATGTTACTTTCACTGTCAATTTATTACGATTAATGAGATGCAATCTACTGACAGCGGAGGCGTAATAACAATAACAGAACTTTCAGATTAAACAAACCTAATAAATAACATTGCGTTTGAATGCGGTTTCGCAATTTAGTTCTCATCAATGTTACTTGGATGAATACGCGCTCAACTCCCGCATTTGGCCATGGCAATGACAACAAAATCAGGCAAATGTTTGCTGGGTCCAAAAGTGATTTCTCGTCTCAAAAATTAGTAGTATCCTAAATATTTTGCCACTTGATCAAGTGAAAAATATTGTATTGTAATAATATTTTATTGACTTCTTTGCTATTAAATTTACATATCTCTAAAATTCCAACTATTGGCTCTACCTGAAAACGCATCCATATTCTTATTGTGATAGTACTAATAATAAGTTTGTCATGAAGTTTGTAATCCAAAGAAGGAGACATCGTTAATCTCATAAATTACTTATATATATTCTTGATCAGTGCGACGAGAAGAGTTGATCTAGTCATGTCCGTCTGTCTCTCTGTCCATCTGTCTGTCCGTTAGTATGTATGCAAACTAGTCCCTCAGCTCTTGAGCTAGAGAGCTGAAATCGGACCACTAGGGAAGGTAGCTCCCATATTAACCCTCTACTCAAATTCACATTCTTATTAGAAAAGATTTTTTGTTTTTTATCCTTTCATCTTGAATTTTGAACACAATAGTTTTCATATCCATCAACCATGTAAGTTTCCTGATCCTAGAATTACTGGATCGCATAACTCCCAAACAAAAAACGTTTTCTAGGGAATCCGTGATGAGTATTACATCTTCGGCATATCCCTTTTCCGTTTACACTTAAGATGGTAGAAAGACATTTGCTAAGACTGTAGTTCTCAAGCAGTGGAAAGTACTTAAATAGTGGAATTTTGTGTAGCACAATTATTAAATTATTCTCTAGGGTGCAGTTGTAAATGTAAATGTGGACTTAGAGTTTTATTATAAAGCTATTTATTCTAGCTGTGGTCTCATAAACAACTTTATTTGAAAATTTTGTGCATATAAAAATTGATCAATGTCTGTCCATTTGGTCCCTATGGACTCCGAAGCCGCTGGACTGATTTTGATGAAGTTTTTATGAAAACTCTAGCATAGTCTTGAGAGTATTCTTGAGCAATTTGATGCAAATCGAACCAAAAATGTCCTTCATTTCCATCATTTCCAGCATTTTCCAAAATCAAATCAATAAACTGTGTTAACCACTTGACCAAACTGTCAGTAATGTTGTATAGAGAAGAAAGCAGTGTTACATTGATTAAACGAAACTTAAAGCCAACTTATGAATTGACTACCATCAATGATGAAGCAATACACTGATTAACAAAAATGTATGACAGACATAGTACATTGATTCACCAAAGAAGTATATTATTAAACTCCACACAACTGTCATTTTTCTGCAAACATCTCCACACACACACATATCATTTATCCTTTTACTCCCATACCACCCACTTATGTGAATTCACAGAATAGAAGAGAAAAAAAAATTTATAAATCAATTGTCTTTTATGATATCCTCAAATGTATTGATCCGGTTTACACATTTCTGATTTATCTGGTATATCTGATCAGTATTTTTCAATATTGTTTTTTTGGGAAATGCATCAGCGAATTTCCAAACTGAAGATTGGGGAAAAGATTAGCTGCTCTTTGTTTAATAAATAATAATATTGTATTTTTGCTCCATCTGGGTCCGAAAAGTATTCCAGGTGACATTATAAAGCAAACCATGAAAGAATTAGAGATTTTCTTTTGATCATTTTTATGCTGATTATGCTGTGTAGGCAATGTCTACTAGACATCATACTAAGTTTGGGTTTTTGTAGGTTAATTGGAACAAAACAAACAAAGAGCAAAATCAACGACAGGAAATCTAATATTACGTATACGTCATGTTAACTTATAAACACATAATTAAGCCCTACGTAGAAGACCGTTCACCTTAAGCGAAAAATCTTTTTGCACTTAAATGCACAAATTTAATTGAAGATGAATTTCAGGGCCCATATCAAACAATTGTAAGAATATGCACTACTAGAATAGTAGCCCCTGAACTGCTTATAAATCAGTATTTTTACGAATGAAGAACTACACTCCTTAATATGTAGTTTCAATTGGAATGGTTAGTTGATCTCTGGTTTTACTTTAAGAGTTCAGTTTATGTTCCGGGTCAATTTTGTAATTACATTTTTGTTGCCCCCGTTTGTTCTCTGGGCCTTTAGCATTATGCCTATGTTGATCATATTTGTGTCTTTAAGCTCATACTATTCTGTATCTCAAGAAAGTCAAACCAAAACAAATTCATTATGTCTAACAACATGGATAGAACAACTAAAAATCGCCCTAGTAGCATCATGAGGTCACAACATAATTTCTCCCATGCTAAATGTTAAAAATATATATTGTATTTTGCATATTAGGTAACATTTTCAATCGTGATAAAGATGACAATGACAATGACAGAACAATGAAATAATAAAATAATAAAATAATAAAAGAGAAACAGAGGAGAAAAATAAAATATACCTTAAAATACCAAAGAAAAAAATATACTTACAATAGTACAATTATAAGCAATGATCAACAGCAACAGAAACATTGATGGTGGCGGTATAGAATAATTAAAAATTGGTACTATCAACAAATATTTTTAAGCACCATTTGCTTTAGATGAACATAAAAGCCTTAATATACAATAACTACTTATCAACTTAATGAGTGATGGACCCAATCTTAGCCAGAAGAGTAAGAAATGGATTATAAAATGAACAAATAATAATAATAATAAGACGAACTACGATGATCATAAGAAAACCGAATGAATTAACAGGAATTCAAAAGAACAATAGGAAAACTATAAATAATAATAAAGAAAACAAAAGAAAAAAAAAAACATAGAATAGCATTTGATCACGAACACTACCACTGACCGTTCTCCACTTCAATTATAGTAAAGTGTGCAGTGTGAAGTCAAGTTGAGAATCATCGTTATGCCGAACGGCAATAAATGTAACCGTCGGTTGCGTCCCAGACCAGATTCATTAGAACTGGAAGTGCTTGGCAGTACTAGACCTAGAAATAATTCCGAAGATGAAGAGATCAGAAAACCAATACAACAGCAAGAAGAGAAACCACAGCCATCATCAGAATCAACAGAAACAGAAGCAGCAGCAGCAGTGGTGATCTTGGATAGTCATGAGACACGGGTAACTCTGCAGCCAATGCCAAGAGCAACAATAACTACCAATGTTATTGGAAATGGATCGCCAACTGGTTTTAGACGTTGGTTTCATTTCGGGCGCAAATCAAAGGGACAACGACAACGGCGACGAGACAAATGGAGCCGGCATTTATGCACAACCGATTCAGATAGCGAAATCGATGCCGATCATGGACCAGCTTCCAAATATATACAACAGCCTACAATACTAGCCAGTGCTACTTTAGCGCAGCCAGAGACCACCACAATAGCTAATTCGTCCAATACGCTTGCCACACCGTTGCCTTTAACACCAGCACCAGCACCAGCAGCCTTAGATCCACCAACTTCCATTAAAAGTAAAATGCCAGTAATTTCCCCACCACCACCACGAAGTAACTCCTTAGTGACAACTAATGCACATGGCGAGTATGGAATCGCTGGAGGCATTGATGGTCATGTTGTTGGAAGCCTTTACAGTCATAAAACATTATCAATACGACAATCCGAGCCAAATTTTGCTATTGAATGCGAATCATCAGTAACGCTACCACACCAATCACCAGCACAAGCACCAACCTCACAACGAATGCCAGCAATGGGGGCCGAAACACTAAAAAATATACAAGGATCATCATCATCATCATCTGGTGGCTTAAGAGCAAGTCTCCTGTCTATGTTAGGTAAATTAGCAATATGGAAATATACAAATTGTTGGCGTGACAATGACGAACTACAAAACCGACGACGATGTAGTCATAATCGTCGACAACGAGATCGACACCGTAAAAGTCAACGTCGTCGTTCACGCAATAGTCAAGCAACAACGCTCGATGACACCAGCGAGAGTCAAGGACTTGGTGAGCCAGATTACGATGAGGATGGCGAACTGCCTGCAGTGACAATAGGCAAACGTCACAATGTCAGTGCAGAATTTGTCGATCTGCCATCGACTGTCACATCGGGAACAATATCATCAGGTGGCAACTTAAGACGTCTATCGCAGGCTAGACGTCGCCGTAGTTCCTACTATTTTTCGGGTAAATTTGGCGTTATTGAAAATAAATATTTACTATTATTTGTACTATAACTAAGAATTCTTGGAGATTTCATCCATCTACAATATTGAATTTTATTAATTGTATATTTTGTTTTCCTTTACAGAAAACGAACGCAGAATCCGTGCAAATGATAAAGATTTCAATGCTCAATTCAAGTATCATGTAAGTGGTTTCTTTTTCATTTATATTGACATGTATGTAATAAGTTGTTCTTTCTTATTTTTGTTTTCTCTTAGAATAACTATATAAAAACATCAAAATATTCGTTTTTTACTTTTCTACCTTTCAATCTGTTGGAACAATTCCAACGTCTTGCCAATTTCTATTTTCTTTGTTTGTTGGTTCTTCAACTAATTCCGGCTATTTCCTCATTGACACCTGTAACAACCGCCATACCACTGATAGGTGTATTGACACTTACAGCCGTCAAGGATGCCTATGATGATATTGTGAGTATATGCATTTATATTTATATTTATATAATGATCTCATTATTTTCCATAGTATTTCTTTCCTAAATTAATTTCTCAGCTTTTGAGATAAAATCATCTATACAAGTCTAACGAAAGTGATGATTCTATGGAATACATAAGAATCAGTAATCTAATCCCATCGAATCATTGATTAATTTTACATTTGCTGAAGCTGTAGGAGTTCATTAGGCAAATTTTATACGTATAACAAAACCTAATAGTACGGGTAGTAAGCTATCTGGCTGGCGGTAGATAAAGTGACTTTATCTGTGCTCAGGTATATTTTTCCGATAGTCAGAAGAGTTCAGTCTCCAACTCACATTTTTGTGTTACGTATATCAATGTATACTGATGATGTAAAACTTTGCCTTTCATTTAATGATTCTTCTTCTCATCTTACGTTGCAAGACAATCTAAACTCATTGCATTCTTGGTGCTTAACTAATCTCTTATTTATTATTAAGTAGCTCTAAATATATGACTATGATATACTATGTATCATCAATGCAAACCACATTACATCGTATAACTACACGATTGATATCGTCCATCTTGAGCGTATCTCCTCATTTAACGATTCTAAATTGTGTTTTAGTCAGCATATCTCCATCATCGTTAATAAAGCAAATTATGTTTTTGGTTTCCTTACATGTTGGTCTTTTGAATTCAATGACCCCTATATCACAAGAATTCTTTCTATTTCTCTTGAGTTGTATTCAAAATCAAAGTCAATCAAGTACATAAGTATTGGGCAATATTATCTATGACCTTTGGCCATTTTCGGTGCAGATTCATTATTCCAACGGTATAGAACTTCTGTGATTTATCAGTGAAAAATTTGGCCACTTGGTGATTTTTAGTCGAATCAATCAGTGGATTATGACTGTATTTAACTTTTTTTTTAATTTAAAGTTTTTGAATCTATTTATTTGATCTAAAATAATCAAGCAATTTTTGATGTGTTCAAAAAAAAAAAAATTATAATTCAATGATATATAAGTAGATGTGTTAGAGACTGCAAACTTTAGTGTTTCATTAACAATCGATTGTGGTATAAAAAAAACTTTCCTTTCATTAAAATTGACAGTTTGGTTGAAGCGTTATTGGCATCGTGCTTTTTAAGAAGTGTTAAACCTATTCAGACCGGAGACCAATAGAAATCCCTTCTATACTTAGGAGAAGATGTTTTTGATATCTGATAATCGGTGCACATTTGATCATCATTGATGCATTTATATTAATAGTGACTGAGAAAAGATATTATTCCATTATATTTTCATACCATCGAGTAGAACTTCTTTGTTAGGAAAACATTCATCAGAAAACCTTCACATCAGTATGCTAAAGAGGTTTTAAAAGTGATTTAGGTCTGGTGATGGCCACAAATTGATTACTACAATATTATCCCTAAAGACATAAATATAACTTTGGGTATTTACCATGCAAGTATCTGACCCAATGAACTGACATAGTCCACATGGTGTATTAGCAATATTTTAAGTCCCTAACCGAATTTACAGAGCAGTGAAGAAACCATTCTACATATATTAAACTGGGGTCAGCCCCCGAAAGTTAGTGCATAATTGTAGTCATTATGAATTAAATATTTTCTTCTATTAGAAATAGTATATACCTATAAATATATATCGCTAACGGTGATCTCTGCAACGTCATATAGTGGTGAGTTACAACAAATTGAATGGCATAAAAACCTTCCCCAAGAAAAAATACATACTTGTGCTAACTTTCATGATAATCGGTCAAACGATATGAGAGTTCAGTCATCTCAAACTTATGTATACCTATAACATAGATAAATCTTTGTTTAAACAAAACTCTTGCATATGTTAAAAAAAAAATTTGGATCTATCAGATAGCAATTGACTCTTACAGTTATATGGACAACTTTTTCACTTGTTAACTTGAATCCATTTTAGACAATAGAATTATTGGAATTAATTAACAATAAAATTCAATTAATACTTTTTCCGTTTCTGTTTTTTATTTAGCAACGTCATATCTCAGATTCACAAGTGAACAATCGTAAATCGAAGGCGCTACGAAATGGCAAACTAATTGATGCCAAATGGTCTGATGTGCAAGTGGGTGATGTCATTCGTTTGGATAATAATCAATTTGTTGCTGCGGATATTCTATTGTTGACCACCTCAGAGCCAAATGGTTTGTGTTTCATAGAAACAGCAGAATTGGATGGCGAGACAAATCTTAAGTGCAAACAATGTTTACCCGAAACAATTGAGTTGGGTCAGCAACATGATGGTCTGTGGAACTTCAATGGCGAGATTATTTGTGAACGTCCAAATAATCTATTAAATAAATTTGAGGGCACACTTATCTGGCGAAACCAGCGATACGCATTGGACAATGACAAGATATTATTGCGTGGATGTGTACTACGTAATACACAGTGGTGCTATGGCGTTGTGGTATTTGCCGGCGTCGATACTAAACTCATGCAAAACTCTGGCAAGACACAGTTTAAAAGTACTGGCGTTGATCGTTTATTAAATTATATTATTATTGGGGTATGATGCCAATATTTTGAACACCCTCACGCCCAATGGGGGGTGCCTTCCAATATATCCACTAACAACAAACATACATATTGATTATTTTGTTTTAGATTGTACTTTTCTTGATTTCAATTTGTGCTCTACATGCTGTCGCTTGTGCCATTTGGGAAGGACTATTGGGTCAATATTTTCAAGTATATCTACCATGGGAGAATATCGTGCCGAAGGATATTAATGCTGGCCCAACCGTAATCGGTGCGCTTGTCTTCTTTTCGTATGCAATTGTTTTAAATACTGTTGTGCCAATATCACTTTACGTTTCAGTAGAGGTGAGTCTATTCAGATTACATATCTAATCTAATGTATATTTCACTAAAACGAAACTGATTTTCAGGTCATACGTTTCGTTCAATCGTTTCTCATTAATTGGGATGAATTGATGTACGATGCTCACACGAACACTTATGCCAAAGCGCGCACTACTACACTCAACGAGGAACTTGGTCAGATCCAATATATATTCTCGGACAAGACCGGCACTCTCACCCAAAATATTATGACCTTTAATAAATGCAGTATTAATGGACGCTCTTATGGTGATCTTATCGATTCACGAACTGGCGAAATTATTGAAATAACTGACGTGAGTTCCAAATAGTTTCATTTGAAATTCCTGCTCATCTATCAGGAACATACTGTATCATAATCATTCAGATCTTTCATTTTAAGTTAGTAAAATAAGACAAATAACATGAGTCCTTTTCACCAAACAAAAAAAAATATATGCTTTTCAGCATTTTTAAGATAGTAAGATCAGCTTAGTAAAGCCTTGATTGAAGAAGTCTGCTGCCTTTATAGTTTTCAAAAGTGTTTCTTTTACATTTTCATTGATACTTTGGAAAAAGGCAAACACTTCAAAGTATACCAAGTCGATAATACTTTTCTTCAATTCCAAAAACCATTGTGATGGTTTATTTTATAAGTTGAAGATTTAATTTGGTTGCCTCTTTGAATTTGTTGGACTTGCTTAAAGTACAAGAATAGCCTCAATTACAGCTGGTGAAATCTTCTGCTTCTTAAAGTATCCGGAAGCGGATCATCGACTGCTCTTTTAACAGTAGGGTGTATGATCACCTATTGAATCTGAATTATTTTAGGGACTTCTAGACAAAGTAAGACAACTTTTCCAATATGAATATTTCCGATAATTGGCGGGTCTAGAGTCCAAATACCGAATTTTCAGACCACAAAAGTTTAATACATATTACTTGATTTAATTGAAATGTGACCCATGAAATAAATAAAGTTAGAAATGATAAATTATATCAAAACCTATTCTAATAAAAACTATGTAAAATAATCTTAACCAAAGATGACAATATTTTTGTACAAAAACAGTTTTCTGTATAATAAAAATTATGTTCTGCTTTAACTCAGTTAAGGTTATGTGATGACTAAGTTATGCCAAAAGACCATAATGGTAATATAACCAGATAAGTTTAAAAACAAAAATAAACAGCAATATTATTGATACAATCTTATAATATTGTATACAGATAGATAGAAATCAAAAGAAATGATCCCATTAGTCAATCTTAGACCACTTTATGTTATGTAGTACTATAGACCAGCACTTTTGCACACTTCCAAGTAGAAACCGGAAAACCCAATGAATTGACAATGATTATACTAGATGAGAAGAGATAGATGGAAATAGAGTATCTGTCTCTTTGCACTTGATCACTACTGTTGTTGTATCACCAAAAGAGAAAAGAAGAGAACCAATACATCATTCTTACATTAAACTTAAGTACAATGTATTTCACCACCAATTGTTTGTTTGTCTTTTGTTTTGTGTTCTTCTTTTTCTTTTTTTTTTTTAAATATATTCAATTTTCTTATACAATTTCATATAATTTATTGAGTATTCGAACAAAACAACAACAAAGAAAACTCATTCCTCGTTATAGAATCAAACAGTTTTTCAAAATAGCAGCACAACACCAACAACAGCAACTGCAACTGCAAATAGAATACAGTCGCCGCAACCACCAGCACCACCAACTATAGTCATCCATCAAGCAGAAGTACATCCCAAGATGAGTTCGATAATTGTTGGAGCCGATGGTGGAGCTGAATTGGCTACACCAGATAAATTGAAAGGAAACATTGTAAATACTTTGCTACTCAATGCTGAGCCAGTTACTCCAGATGATGGAGATCATCTCTTGCAAGCTGCATCATCTGCAACATCAAAGACAACATTGGATGTGAAATCGAAACGTGTACATTATTATAACAGCTATGAAGATCTGTCACCCGAATCGCCAACCACATCATTGGCATCAAGAAACACAGAAGGGGCAACAAGGGGAGATGGAACGCGTATGAGGCGCCCTCGTCGCCAAATGTCAACAGCATCAACAAATAGCACCAGCGATAAAGTAAAGATCTTAAATGATATACCAATGCAGACATTTATCAAGCAAAAATTTTCTAAGAACAACAAGAAGAGTAATATGCACGTTCTATATAATATGATAAGCATTGAATCAGATGAAGAGCACTTTAAATCGACGACATTATTGTCTCCATCGTCATCAGCATCGCCTTTCCCATCAGCATCACCTTCGCCATTATCATCACCAATGACATTGTTGTCACCATTATCATCACCATCATCAGCTTTAACATCATTTCATGTTTATGATGAAGATGGAGATGAAGATGAAGGTGAAAATGAAACAAATCTTGGAGTTCATTTAATTGCATCAACAAAAAGAGCACGAAAAATCGTTACGATTCAAACTAATAGAAATAGCACAAAATATAATCTTAAGAATGATATTGATGTCCGTAGTCCCTTATTACTTGAAACAACATGCAATAATGAACAAAATCAACAACAACAAGAACAACAACAACAACATCAGCAACATCAACAACAGCAACAACAAAAACATATTCAGTACTCTATAACACCACGACGCGCTTGCAACATGAACTTCACCAAGAAAAAATCCAACTACACTAAAACGACCACGACCAACACCACCACTACCACCACCACCACCACCACCACCAATACCAATACTACCAATACTACCACCAACAGCATGAGCATGAAAAAGAATTCAAGTCCTTTGAGCACAGCAATGCATTATCTAAACACTCACATCTATGCCACCACCAATTGGAGTTCATCAAAACAAAGAGTCCACGTATGCATGTGAAGATTTGTCTATTCTCTAAATTCTCAATTAAGAAGAACAAAAATTATTGTTGCTAATTATGTAGAACAAGATAGATAGATAGATATCTTTTTCACTATCTAACTGTTATATGTATCTACTGGTCCACTCTCTCTTATCTTATCTTATTTAATCCCATGAAAATTAATTTTTACCTAACAAATCTATCAAAACTATCCTGGCTTCTTTAATTCTCTTGTAAATCGAATGGATCTATAATGTTTCAATATCAAACATTGAAAATAGACTTTATAGATCTGTTTAAATCTTTAGTTTAGTACATTTCACACATAATTTTTATATTATTTAAGAGATGAGATTAGAGATCCCACAAAGACTCTATAATTTTATGGGATTCAATCTGAATAATAAAATGGAATATCTATTTTTGTACATGTATTTAACCAATTTAGTCATTAAACTTTATATAGCCTCCATTAAGATTTCTCAATATTTCATATTTATGTACTTACTTATTATTGTATTATAGACGAGTAGAAATCACATTTTTTCTAGAGATATAAATTTTTAAATGATTACAAATGGATAAGAACTTACAATATTGGTTTAGATCAAAACGAATAGACTAAAGCAATTTATAAAATGGTGTTATAATAGTTTTATAAAATTTGTTCACTCCAGTATACACTGCCGGTCATCAGGTAAGCCCATCCACTCTCGTAAATGGTTTCGCCACAAATAAAATAAGTTTATAGTCTATTTTTTTTTTTTCTATTGTTTTTGTGTTTCGTACCCAAAGGGTTACGTCCGTCCGTCCGTCTGTCTGTCTGTCTGTCTGTCTGTCTGTCAGAGGACTGTATCTCATGAATAATAATAGGTAGACATTTAAAATTTTTACAGAGTGGGTATATCTCTTGCCGCTATTAGACCAAATATTAAAATTAGAATAAAATTAAAAATTACATAGGGTCCCCATTCAAGAAACGTGCTCTTTATATAATACCCAAAGAAATATGCAATACTTTATTATTTTGCAACCACAACGAGTGTGACATTTGTTCCACATGGAAAAGGGATAAGAAAACGTGCGGCCATAGAAACAATTTGTACAATGTTTACCCTATGTGTGTGGGTCCGACTTGTATTTGGCCCATTTTCTGATACCCAAAGAAGTATGTAATATAATAATTATCTGAATGCGACTAGATCGCCTATTCCATATAGAAATGGAATAAGATAATGTGATAAAAAAAATGTTTTTCTACTAAGAACATGAATTTGAATTCGGTTTTGTATGGATATGATTCAGTAATCGTAGGATCTTGAAATTTTAATTTTTGGTGAATATGGGACACACACTTTTATTATCTAAATTTCAATTCGATAGTATAAAAAAGAAAAGGTTTTTTTAATAAGATAATTTATTTGAATCTTGGTCTGTATGAGAGGTACCTCTTCTAGTGGTCCGATTCGGTTGATTCCGACATATGTCCAGCGTATGGTTCAAAGAAAATTTGGTGCAACTCTCCAAAGAGACTAGTTCGCATACGCTCAGACAAGCTAAATCAACTCATCTCGTCGAGCTGATCACGAATATACATGTGCATATGTATATAGTTTATGGGGTCTCAATGTCTCCTTCTCTGTTAATCTGATGACGCGCAGTGTATGTGTCTATCTTCTACATAAGTACTAACATATTTATGTACATTTCAAAAAAAGGATCGTAACTTTTCTCTATGTGTGAAATATATTTTTAAATCTTTGGTGGCGATACCAAAGTTAATATTTTTTCTTCTTCTTTTTAGAGTTTAGTTTCTCTTTGATTTTCTTCTTCTATGTTTTGTAAATAATACCGTTAGTAGTTAGTCCTCTGTTCTATGTGTTGTAATTATTGTTGACCATTATTTTCTCTAAAATTTATTATACTTGTACATATATACATAATATAATACGAAGAACACGATAATTTCAGTAACATTTTTAGATAACCTAATGATGATGACCTGATTTATACTAAGCGTTTCTATATAGCATCAATAATAGCCAAGAAACGATGAACGAAGACCACTTATCGCATGAATCCAACCAACAGTATTTTTTTTTATACAACAGAAACTCTCACGATTATTTCGGGTTCCTATTTTCCTATTCTTTTTCATAAGTAATTTACTCATGCAAATTTGAAGACGTTACTTTCGTACCAAGATATCGGAGAGTGGCAGTTAACAGTTATCTCTTAGTCAAACCGAATTCTCTCATGATATTTTCATTCTTTAGCCCTTAGGCATTACAGATAAGTGCCTATTGATATTCTGAAAGGTCCAGAGACCTGCAATTCCGAGGGACTTCTGTATGCCCTACATCAGCTAATCATTATTATTATGAATGAACTATGATAGAATTTGCCAAAAATTTGAAACTTCACATTAAACAGATGCCTAAGAAGATGATGCTGCATAAGAATGTGTCGTGTAAATCAGATCATAAGAAATGAGTATCGCGACATCATGCACACAGCCTTACGTATTAGTATTTACTAGTACGCAACATAAAAACGAAATAGAAAACATAAAAACTTTCAACCTCTGCTATCTTGCTTCTATTCGTGTTGCTTGCCTTTCGATATTCATATCACGTATATGTATTTGTATTTGTATCTTGCTCTTTTTCCACACACAAAATATGTATATAAAACATACTCGTATATATACTTACATATGTATGTAATAATTTTTGCACTCTCCTCATATTTCTATGTCTATTTTATAAAGTAGAGAGCGCAAAAATAAAAAGGTTCATAAAAAAAAAATATTCAAATTTCAATCAATGTAAACTAACAAAAAATATATATATACAAGTATATGAATATGAAATTTTAAATTGCTATTTATGTATAAGAATATATTGCCAGATATCTGTTATTGGTTCTAACTTTTTGTTACCATGCCTAACTTAGCTTTTGTATTCATTTCAAGGCCATCGAACCCATTGACTTCTCTAAGAATCCACATCATGAACCAGATTTCCGTTGGTACGATCGTGATCTACTCAATGACGTACGAGCCGATGAAGAGCAATCGCATAACTTTTTCCGGTTGCTTGCCCTATGTCATACTGTTATGGCTGAAGTGGTTGAGGGTAAACTTGAGTATCAGGCACAAAGTCCCGATGAATCGGCTTTAGTATCGGCAGCACGTAATTTCGGTTTTGTATTTCTTACACGCACACCAAACAGTATTACCATAGAAGTTATGGGTCAAATAGAGGTTAGCCACAGCTATGAATCATTAAATCTTTACATTACCTATAATAAATTATTTCCAGGAATATGAATTGCTAAACATTTTGGATTTTAATAATGTTCGGAAACGTATGTCAGTTATTTTGCGACGTAATAATAAAGTTGTGCTCTATTGTAAGGGTGCGGATAATGTTATCTATGAGCGTTTGCATTCCGGCCAAGACAATTTAAAGGCATGCACCCAAGATCATTTGAATGTAAGTAATCCAGTATGTATGTATTTATTATATGCTTAATGTATATTTATGCATTCTTGTGTTTAGAAATTTGCTGGTGAAGGTTTACGTACCTTGGTACTCGCTGAGCGTCGTTTGTCTGAAGAGTATTATAGTGATTGGCGCGAACGTCAGCAAGAAGCTGCTTTATCGCTGGATAATCGTGAAGAAAAATTAAACGATATCTACGAGGAAGTCGAAAGCGACATGTCTTTAGTTGGTGTCACTGCAATTGAGGATAAACTACAAGATGGTGTACCAAGATCCATTGCGAATTTACAAAATGCTGGCATTAAAATCTGGGTTTTAACCGGCGATAAACAGGGTTTGTAAATGCAAAACTCTCATTGAAAATTTATACTAAAATTTGTGTATTTTGTTGTTGTTTCTTTCGTATAGAAACAGCCATTAATATTGGATACTCGTGCCAACTACTAACTGATGAACTGGCGGATGTTTTCATTGTGGATGGTAGCTCGGTTGAAGAGGTTGAGAAACAGTTGCGGCAATTTAAGGAATCCATTAGAATATTCAATCATTTTCGACCAGGTTGTGAGTTAATTTAATGTAACATATTTATGTTTTATTAAGAAAATGGTATGTCCAATGGATTTTGTCGAAAAGAGAAGACAGAAACTGTGAAACCGCATAGAATAGGTAGACACTTCCTTACCACCCTGATTAGAGGCATTAAAATGAACCGTAAGGCTTCCAGTATCTATACTTGTAATATTATCTAAATAAACTTTTAATATCTTGAGATTATCTCTACCCAATACAAAATGCCCATACTTTTTTATAACCTCGGTTACAGGAACAGGTTTATGGTCAAAAGGGACCAATGATAATTACATCTATATATATCAAGAACGGCTGAACCGATTTTTATGATTTTGATGATCGGTTAGATTTTTTTCCGCCCCGAATAGTAGAATAACTATCAATTTGTCTGATCTCATTCGATCTGCCTGGCTTGCCACCGGGAAATTTACAACTGAAGGTTAGTTCGGTTACTATCATGCATCGAAATCTTAACCAACCAAAACTTTGCAATGGTTAATAGTGAGAAAACTTATGGGCAATGAGAAAATTCAGAGGTGATGAAGTTTTCATTCCGAGAATTCAAATGATCCCAATCGATTTGCCATTTGTGTTCAATCCTGACAACAAAACCAAAAATTTCGTATAACACAAAGAGCTTCAATGAAGGGAAGACGGTACAGTATTCGTCGGGTCAACAAGTAATTAATAAATATACGAATTGATATCTGTATCTTTTTAAAGAAAAAAAAAACTTAAATAACTTAAATAATAATAACTTTTCCAAATATAGAAACTCGAAATTATCAATTTCTTGATATAATTACAATTTCTTTCTTTCTCCTTTCTAGATCTTGATTCAAATAATGGAAATGAATCCAAATTGGATTCAATTAATGCATCCGAGTCAAATGCATCGTCATTATGTACGCGTGATTTGGATTTTATAACGCAATCAGCACCGCCACCACCAGCAATATCAGTGGTTACCTTTAGGTGGGATGACAAAATTAAGGATAAGGATAAAAAGGGCGGACCGGACAGGTAGAGGGAATTCCAAGCTTAAAACAAAAAATAGAAACCACGAAACAAATTAATAAAAACACACAATATAAAAGTTCAATTTTGAAAACAGAAAAATATTAGAAACACAATTACTAAAATACAATATTATTATTATTATTATTATTCTATTATTCTATACATAAATGTATACTTTAGATCTTTCTCTCTTACTCTCTTTCTCTCTATCTACTTATTTCATCTACGTATATATATTGGATTAGTATTATTAGTTATACTTATTTTCAACTATATATTTTAATAACTAAACTTGAATTTCGGTTTCTTTATACAATATACAATATGAATTTTATGAATTTATAATTTTGTTAGAAATCGTTTACTTTGGTTAAAGCTCTTCGTCTTCCTCCTTCTATACAAAACTATTTTCTCTTTTTCATTCTCAATAATTTGTATTATCATTAATTTATTGTACAATATTTTTATTTTATATTTTTGAGTTAATACTTTCTTTTTGTTCTCACTCTATTAATTTAATGAAAATCTGATTTTTTTTTTTATTCATGTACCTTTCGTATATGATGTGAATAGCATCATTTTTTGGAGATCCCATGAGTAATATATGTACGTACATTTTCCATATGAATATTATCGGAGTGATGAGTACACTTGACCTAGCCAAGCTCATTCGTCCAACCATTCATCAGTTTGTCGATTTCTAAAGTAACCTTTCATTTATTCACATATTGAGTTGGAATTTGCCAGAGACTGATATGATATGATTTAGTTAGAGTCCCTTGATTATTTTGTCTTCATATGAAAACAAGCTTGGCTTGAATATTTTTTTTACCCATTTTAATATCTAAAATTTTTTAAATAGTGTGAACAATACAAGATATTGGATACTTGGAACAATGTGTACATAAGTACATCATAAAGCCAGTTTTGACTAAGAACTGAGCCAAAGTAGAATTCCGTTGCCTTTGACTCCAACTAAGTAATTTTCTCATAAATTCAAGAATAAACTAATAAATCTGAGAGTAAAGCACTATACCATTAGCTATTGCCATACACGGGACTAAAACATAAAAATAGTCTTAAATTGGATCATATAACTAATGATTGAATAGTATATATGAAGATTGAATAATGTATCTAAAGATTGGATCATAAGTACATCGAAAGATTGATTGTCGAAAGATTGAGTCTACAATATATCAAAAAATAGAGTCACATACTTTCTCAAGATTTGATCTTATATCTATAGGTTTAATCATGTATCAAAATAGTTAGTCTTCTATCAAAAGATTGGATCTCGTATATCATAAGATTGGTCCATGTATCTAAAAGCTGAATCGAAAAGAACAGTCCCCACATAAAACTCTTTATTTTGTAGCACCTTCTGCATATTTATATCTGTGTGAAAGGTATATAATTTTCGCTTAATCGAAGTTTATTGCGTGCTTTATTTTATTTACGTTTTAGTACTTTTTTTTTTTATGATATTTCAATAATCAATTTTTAGTTATTCCAGAGATAAAACAGTTTTATTTTGTATTATTTGTTTTAAATTAAAATTTACAACAATTGAATTCGAAAAGAGAAAACCAATTATACAAACATATGTAACAACATGAAACAAAAACCAAGCTTAGGATGACACCCTCTATTGGTACTTGTTCCGCCCGGAAAGTAAAATATTGAAAATTCTAAAAATAAAAATCATTAAAAATTTTATTATTTTACATTTATAAATATTCAATATTCAATAATAAATTTTAATTGTTTGCCTATGTCTGTTTTGTTAGTTTTGTTTAATTGTCGTGCCATCATTAATTGTAAACTACTTTCAAGTTCATTAATTCTGAAAAATTCAACAACGAAATATGTATGGATACATTTTTTGAAAACAGAAATATGGAAGAAATCCTTAAATCATCAAAATCATTGTTGCTCATCTATTTACCATACTTTTATATCTTTTTAATCATAAAATACATAATAACAAATTATTCTTAATCCTTTACTTTATATGTACGTACACATACTAGAACCCTGCAGGAACGCATTCAAAAGGGCATATGAATCGTTCACTATGATGAAATGATTCATATTTTTCTATAATACTTAAGTAAATGTCAGTGAAAGGTAGTTTTTGTGCCTGTCAAGTGAATATTCCTTTAAAGAGTGTGGTTTGAACTATGAGTATAGCATTTTATTTTACAGTATACTCACTCACGAATTTGTCCAGTCTATACATTTGGTATTTTTATACCCTTCACGGGAGTGAATAGTATGTGAGACATCGCAGTCCACATAAAGTACATACAAGGTGTGTGTCAAAAGTTTCCGAACTTTTCAAAAAGAAAAAAAACTACAAAATAGTTTGGAATGAA
>JBANCV010000903.1:0-23097 GCA_037040105.1 Amiota albilabris | reverse complement strand
CTCACACAAAGATGGCGGCACCAGAAAATGCCCTGCCAGAAAAGTTCGGAAACTTTTAACACACACCTTGTATATGTGTGGAGAATATATTTGCAGGCAAAGGACAGTAAGAGGAGTTTAATCAAAGCAATTAATTTTGTGATAATCTGTACTGTTTTGAGTACTAAGTATATGTATAATTATTAATCATAATCAGTAGTAAGGAGTTTTTGTTTGCCTATGAACCTGACAAATAGACAATTGATCAGGACATTTAGAATTATATTATCATTGATTATAGAGAAAATTATAGAATAAGTAAAACAGTAGCTTATTGTTTTTTGCCTTGATAAATAAAACTAAGAAATTTTCAATTTTTAATTAAATATTTCAATGTCAATTTTGATACTCGTGTCTCTTCTAAGCATTATTAGCCTATTTCCCGAAAAATGTTAAGCAACATAAATTGCGTTTCACTTGAATAGCCCACCTTACCAATTGTTCTTCTCCTCTTCATAACTTTTACAAAACAACCGATATTGATTTTTTTTTTATTCTTCTACATTTACCCCGCTTTTATAAAAAAAAAAAAAAAAAATTAAATATATTCAACACTTTTTGAAAATTTTAATGAAAGAAATAAGCAGAAAACTTTAAAATTACGTACTATATTAGTTTGTTTTACTTGAATGTCCTTTAATGTAAATTAAACTAATTTTCATGTATGAGTAATGATTTTGAATGAATGATTTTAAGTAATAAGTTGAGCTTCTCTTTAAAAAAAAAAAACGTGAAAATTCTATCTGCTATTGTGTCGTACAAGTATTTAATTAAGTTAAGCGATTTTGCAACCCAGGCTCATTGGATGGCCTCACTAAGTTCTGTTTTTGCTAGCAATTCCCAAATATTTTCTGTTATGATAAGTTCCGGCAAGTATGGTGTCCAGTATAAAAAGGGTTACATATTTCCTCTCGATCCACGATTTAATCACACGGTTATTGTGTGTACATATAGAAAAATCCATGGCAAAGGTACAAGAAGATTATCAATTAAAGGAAAGGCTTTTTAGAACGTCTTGATAAGATTTAGCGTTCGTATTTGGCGATAAAATTGAAGTTTGCAGGTGTCATAATAGAATATAACTGGCCAGGGCCGGCTCGACTGTGAAAACAATCCAACTGATGAGTGTCTTTTCCCAAATCATGGAATTAATAATTAAAACCAAATTTTGTCATCAGAAAATACGTATGCCATTCAATATTTCATGCCATATTAAGTCAACAAAAACTGATCCATATTTGTTTTGCTTGCTGGGTTGAGTTGTGGATTCTTTTTTAGTCCAGTTTTAGACGTTGGGGGTGTTTAACTTTCGAAATAGTGCGACAGACAGTGGTTTTGTGTCATTATCGATAGAATCATGAGAATTCGATGCTTCGCTTTATTGTAAATAAAATTGTAAACCACTTTTCTAATTTTTTCCGATATTTGGGTCACAGAGAAGTCACATTTTATCACAAATAAAGCCTAAATCGTAATAATATACGTAATTTTTAAGTATATTTCTTTTTCATAAAGTGTTGAATACATTTTTTTTTTTTTTTTTTTCAAACTAAATTTACTCAATTTTCGAAATAAGCTTAGTTGACTTGTTATGAACAAATATTGGATAATAATGAAATGTATGTGCGCACATCACGTAAGAGCCTTTCATTGGATTCAAAAACTAATTACTGACAGATAAGAAGATTTATAGTGAGTCAGTAACATTTAACGATTATTGCATCAAAATGACCAACAGCAAAGATATTAAATTCTAATTAACTGAGCACTCACAAAAGTATTGCGCTCTACGTTCTTTTCTTTCTTTATATGAGAATAGTATGTTTCGTTGTTCATGCTTTGCTGCTTCTTGAATTCTTTGTTATTGTTATTGTATTTTTCCTTGTCATTAAAATACCTTCGGATATCTTATAGATATAAGTCATCTCAATCATTAATGTGGCATAACCAATAATCATTCGAAAATTTTTGTTCCTAGATTTGTGTAAGTGATCCAAACAAAGTATCCGGAAAATTCAATATTTTTCCTACTGATGCTACCGAAAAATGTTTTTTCAATTATGGTAGAGTCCGTACCCAAAGGGTGCCTATGGGACCCTATTACTAAGCCTTTACCGTCCGTCCGTCCGTCCGTCCGAAGGCTATATCTCATGATACGTAATAGATAGACAGTTAAAATTTTCACACAGTGTGTAAATCAATTGCCGCTTAACGAAAATAATAATAAATAGGTGTGCTCATACAAAAAACGTGTGCTCCAATATGTACTGGTCGCAGTTTTCACAGAAATTTTCTTAATTTTTCTTGCTAGCATATTAAGATATTTTTAGTTCTTTTATAATATGATCAAATTTTCGGTCTAACATGGTTTCGGTTTGTTTTGTTCAATAGAAATCTTAACATACATATATGTATGTAAGCAGATTGCCATAAAGTTAGCTAAATAAAGTTTTATTGTTTGCTCTTTCAATTAAGTTAAAGACTTTAAAAATACTTATGTATGCCTATCGAGGATATTCAAAACTTATTTGCAGACAAAGACTAAGATGAAAATATCTTATTTAT
Source organism: Amiota albilabris (assembly GCA_037040105.1). Taxonomy (NCBI): domain Eukaryota; kingdom Metazoa; phylum Arthropoda; class Insecta; order Diptera; family Drosophilidae; genus Amiota; species Amiota albilabris. The sequence goes on along the minus strand of JBANCV010000903.1, from coordinate 20,493 downwards.
TAATAGAAATTCCTGTGATCAAATCGGATCACAAGAGTTTTGAAGATAATTGCGATTATACAATTAAACGATTCAATTTCAAGAAGCTTTAACAGAGTATAATATTCACCAAACGCCTTGAATCCTATAGTCAGATTCGTCCAATGAAAGACGTATAAAATTTAAAATGCAATTAGAAAAATTACCCTATAGTGAGTTTTAAAATCAATAAAAATTCTAAAACCAAAAAGGAGGGTATTTTCGGCCATGCCGAAGCTCTAATACTCATCACGCAACCTATAGAAAACGGTTTTGCCTACGCTCCTGTGATTCAGAACACAGAAATATTACAATGTTGATTTAACTAATGCTTACGGTAGAATCAGAACACATAGTGTAATTCAGCATTGTGATCGCAATATTTCTATGGAAGCTATGCGACCCAGTAATCGAAGGATCTTGACATTAATATGGTTGATGACTATGTATCAGACACTTTCAAGTATAGTATCCAAATTTCAATATTTCAATTACATAAAAATTGGATTTGTTAAAGTCCGATACGGCTGATTCCGACAAATAGTTAAAAGAAAACTTGGTGAAAATTGCAACTGAGGGATACACGGACTGACGGACAAATGTAGCTTTATCAACTCGTCTAATCGAGCCTATCAAAAATGTCCTGTCTCTCCTTCGCTACAAACTTATAATACTACAATACATTGCATGAAGAGTATAATGACATGATATGGGGACACAGCAAAAGCATGCTAACGATGAGAGCGATACATAATTACATACATATGGTATGTATTTTAAATAAATTACAAGTATACAACCTATTCCTTGTGTATGAACTCTTTTATACTTTAGAATATTTAATCTTAAGATTGCCATAGACTTTTTTTCAGCTCTGATACAAATTTGCGATATTTAATATTAATCATCTCCTTGTTAAAAATACTTGCAATGAAATTTGTGATATGAAATTCGTTTGATGCAATATTTATTTTGTAATTTGTGACAAATTTTTTAATGATTACTTGTAAATATTTGATATGAGTCAAAGGATGGTATTTAATGTACGAGTATGTCTGATTTTCCATATCACTTTGATTTTATTATCATTGGTACTTTGGTTTGTTTAGATTCTAAACAACTTTTGAAGAACTTATGACACTTAGAGAGAACATAAGAACATTTATAGGTAAGTTTCAATCAAATGCAATAAGAGAGACATTGAGTGCAAGTCTGTAGAAAGATAGAATATAACATAAAGAGCGCAGGTGAAAAGGTATCGTGCGTCAGTCGATGAACAAGTGATTCAACTCGGTTTGACGTCAATCAGTGTTTTATTTGCAAGCAATGTAATCGGCTTTCCATTGTGGTGAGATTTATTGAACTCGCTAATTGTAGTTAAAGCAAACGGAAAGCCAAAATCTCAAATCAAAATTGTTGTTGCAGCGTTAATTGCTTCTAATCAGGTCTATTGATGCATTTGTCTTGAGTTGGCTTTGTTTTTGTTGTTAGTACTTAAAATTGAGAAAGCTTGATAACAGCCATGCTTCCAACAATTTAATTTCATTAATCTTATTAGCAAAGTCGGATATTGTATTTGTAGTCTAAACTGAATTGATATGATAAGTGTAAGTACCTGTAAATACATTTATATGTATGTACATATGTATGTAAATAAGGACTTAGTTTTTGAGTTAAAGTATTGAATTAAATTCTCATTTCTTGAATATAATCTAATTTGCATCAAAAGTGTAGTAAGTCTAATGGTAGCTATGTAGATAGAATTTAAATATTTTTGATAAATTCACTTTTATTTTTACATTACCTTTTCTTTTTTTCCCTTTTTTTTTTTTTTTTTTGTTTTTTCATTTTGTTTAATTTTTTAATATAATATAATTTTTTATATATATATAATTATATCCTTTTCTGTTACTGTTCTGGCTACTTTTGTTGATAATATTAAAGATGATATTTTTTGTAGTTTTCTTCGCCAAAGATATGAGAGAAGATGATGAATGGAGTAAGAGTGTTTGATGTTGAATACCTACGACAGTTCAATAATCTTTTTTACATTTTCATTTTATATTCCTTTCGTTTCACGCTTTACACAATTGAATGCACTGAATTTTTTTTGCCGCCAACGAACAATTCTAATTCCAGTTTTGGATTAAGGTTAAAGATAAGATATTTTTAATGTTGTTTTTTGTTATTTTATTGTATATACCTACATATGCATACGTTGTACTTTAACATAAGTTCTTCCTTATCATCATCATAACTTTTAACATTTTCACTTTAACTCACTCTTAATATTCGCATTCAATATCATTATTAAGTTTATGATGAGATCTCAAGTAATGAAACCAAATACAATAAAACTTTTGCTTTTAAGAGTTTATTGCTTCTTAATGTATGCAACATAAAATTATTGACTCGACAACACACACAAAAACACGCACAACACATATGATAAAATTCCATTTAATCCATTTTACTGTGTTGTGAGCTGTGTGGATGAATATGTAAAAATATGTTGAAAAGCCTCCTTGAAGCACTTGCAAAGGACACGACTCGACTCGACTCGACTCTGCTCGACTTCAATAGCATTTGCAAACAAACCACAACACTAGATACTAACACCAACACAAGCACTTTCTACATTTAGCAACTTTAAAAGGATACTTCATTATAATTTGATTTGTTTAGTTTTTTAAAAACAAAACAACTAAATATTATTTTCAAAAGAAACAACAAGGAATGGTAGAAAAAAAAAACAAAACCTTTTTAAAATAAAAACAAAAACAAAATGTAAATATAATATATAAAACAACAAGACACAACATTATTTTCGGTTTACCCAAACTTATCCATCTGACCACTCTCAACCCTTCACCACTTTTTGAAATGTTTACAAATACTAGGTACATATTCGATATCCTTTCTTGTTTGCATAGTAGTAAATAGCAAACAAAAAAAAAAAAAGGAATGAAAGAAGAAATTATTTTTTAAGAACATGGAAAAAGAAATTACACGTGTGTAACATGATTTAGAAAAGGAAGTTTTATGATGGGGCTTCCTTTTGCAAAAAATGGAGAACTCGAATAGTAAAAAGAATTGAATAGAAAGCAATGAAAAATAAAATCCCAATAATAAATTTGATACACATGAATCAGTGCTCATTAAATAAAAGCTACTTGCAACACATTGGCTGATAAGTGTTCCCAGTTTAATGAAGAAAACACAATATTTTCGGTCAAATTCAATTTTATTTATCAAAACAGTTTTCTTTAACCTTCATGGGCCCGACATTGTAAACTTAGGTATGTGCCCGATCGGATGGACCAAACGCATCGTAAAGCATGTATATTTTCATAGCACTGTTCGACTGCTATTTTGAAAAGCTGTTTTGCCAGACTTCTTAGAAATACTCATCTTTTGTCCGTTTTCTGATTGTTTTCCAAGAGCCCTGACATATAGAATGTTAAAAACTAATACAAAAGCCCAGCGAAATGTTTTCTGTTTTGGTTTAATATGTGGAGAGTAGTTACTACATTCCAAATTCTCAGTTTTCCTGTGGGATTTTTTTCATTCCAATTTTTGAATGTCTTCTGGCCTTTTTCGTTTGTATCAATGCGAATTTGTTCAAGCATCGCTGGTGTGAATATTTAATCAAATACAGCAGAATCGTTGAGATCTTTAGTAGCACGAGAAGGACCAACAGACTACTACTTCATTAGGCAGATTTATAAGCCAGATCGTATTATCTTTAGAAACCAATGTACCAGAATACGGGTAAGTGGTTGGTCTTGAATTCTCATCTGCATCACAATTGGTTTCAAAATCTCCTTGAAATAAAACTCCTTCTTCCTGCTCATCCCCTCGAATATCATCTTCTTCAAACAAAAATTCGTTTTTGTCATCCGATACTTCATGATTCATTAGAACACCAGAAATATTGCTTGAATTAGTACTTGTATTATTGCTCAGGTTGTACATATTCGTCACTCTTCATCAAGCTCACGCAGAATATTCTGTATACATATGTTCTTGAAGCTCTTCATATTTTAAATGTTTGACGATTCGGTTCGAACGGCTTAACCTACGCTTAGATATATTTATTGAATATTATATATACATATTGTATATATACGTTAAGCACATTTAGTACAAATATTTCACAACTTTTGTATATTCAAATAAGCACAACGAAATATAAAATCACGTGGAATGAAAATGTAAAGCGACACGAATTACATAACTGCTATATGGAATCAAATGCAAACGGAATCCTATTATTGTAAAAATAAGTACACAAATAACAAAAGCATTTGTTTGACTAACAGTAATCAAAATAATTTGATTTGAGCAAAAATGTGATACAATTTGTATGGTGACTACATTTGTAGTTATCCGATTGCGGAATGATCGTTCTGAAAAATATTGTATGGGAGTCTTGTAAATTGTTTTTTTTTTTTTTTTTTTTATGGATAAAACTATTCAGAAATCATTTTTAGAAAGCTACTGGAAGCCTCGGAGCCAGTTGTTGTGTTTTTTTTTTCGTACAGTTTTGCCATCATCACACACACACTTTCTGAAAAATCATTCTCTTTCATTGCATATGGGGTCTTTTCTTTGAAATTTCCTCGTTCAGACGATCCAGTTGGCCATGTAGCAGTCGCTATTGACTGTCTTGCACTTCTCAAGGTAGTCTATAAACAAAATACCGTACGCATCCCAAAATATGCCTAATTATAACCTTACCAGAACTCTGCAGCGCTTTTGCCCACTTTGTGCTATCTTCACCGCCTGTTGTACACACAGCGAACTGCTGATTTGACCATGATTCAGGTTTTGTCCATTGTTACGTATCCATGCAAATAGTCTTTTTTAATTCGCCGAAACATTTGCAAACAGCGTTCGGAATCGCACTTCGAAAAGAGCTTCCTCATGAACATTTGTTCACATTCACTTTATGGTTTATTAAAACAATTTTGTGGACTTTTATAATATTTCCCAGTATAACAACCTCTTTTGGGCAACCGGATCGTAACGCAACATCGGTGTTTGCACCACCAATTACATCGATTAGCAAAGTTTAATCAATATAAAAAAAAAAGTTTTTACTTTGACAACTGATATCTTAAAAGTAGGAAAAGATGTTCAGTGTTGGACTGGTACCAAGGCTGGGCAAGTGCCAAAGTTGAGCAGTTGTAATTTAACTGTGTTATTAAACGAATCTATCAAAGTGCGTACTTGACAGAACATCTCTTTAACATATATAATAAACATTGAATGTAATTTTAAAAATATTAACATGGCATTTTCAAGGTAAGCTATGTTCCAAAAACGAAACTATGCCCAAAACTACAAACTTCCCCTACCTTTAGCATTATTAGTATTAAACTACAATATATTACGTCCTTGGTACTTTAAAAGTCATGAAAATAACACTGATAATCTAATATATATTGATTGATGTGAAATTTATTTACGTTTCTAAGTCACCCAGAAGTGGTCTATGTTTTTGATGAGTGACTAAATAAGTGAGTGAGTATTATTTCTACTCAAATAGTTCGGTTAAATACTATATACGCAATGCCAGTTCATAGCCCTTTTATTTCTTGAAATTGGCTGACACAGTATTGTATTTTTATATAAAAACAATCATGATTCTTAAGTGAATTTATGTGTGCGCTGCCTGTTCCAGTAAGCGAAAAACTTAGATTATAATATACCAATAATAGAGATCGGTTACTCAAAAACTTACCTTACATAAAAATCAAATCTTATTCCGCTATACTTATTTGATGGGATTTTCGAACCAATGTATTAAGTGTTACAATCATTACGGGGAAATACATATGCTTGTTCAAACCAATATAAGCGAATATATTATTTTACTTTGTATGTATTTCTAAAGGAAACCTTATAAAGTATTCATTGGTTAAATTAAAAGCAACAGAATTTTATACAACTTATCTATGCAAACTTTGCAATGATGATGTAGGTAGAAAATTTATTTGGGATACCAACTTAAAAATATATGTAAATATAAGTTAACATATCAAAAAAGTTTAAAAAGAGCAGACGCTCAATTATTTAAAACAAAAGAAACTTCTGTTGTTTTATTAGATGAAAAGTAAAAGGTGATGCCTATGTAGTGCTAGAACCCAATTCTAGATGTTTTACATTACATTATATAGATAAAAGAGACTTGTCGAAAAATGACATATCTTCATTAGAGAAATAAATCCAAGTCCATGAATTCTTACTATCTGGTAGTTTACTAACATCTTTCCCCACTGTTTAATAATCTAGAAAACGTGGATCAAAGTCAACAATCGGCATCCTTAATTTGATGCTATTATTAAGAAAGAAAAAAGATCTCTAAATACGTTCATTAGAGCATTAAGGACTCATCTATCAAGGAACCAACTGACCAACCCAGCAATCATTGCATTTGAATTTAAAATTAGAAAACATGAATTTTAGAATACACTATGATATGCACACATATCCACGGCGTCAACCACCCCCATTAGTATCACCACAATATTATGAGAACAACAACATTTTATCTGTAATAAGTTTATCCACCACGCCAATTCCAACATAAGACTACAGTTCAATAATTTTGGAAATTAACCATAAAATTAGGAAGTACATTGCAATTTAAAAACAAAAGCTAGTAATTGAAAATGGAAACCCAGGTAAAAAAATTTCTACAATGCTAACAAGACTCAAGAAATTCTTTTAGTATTTTTGGTAAAAGCATAAATGTTTAAAAACATACTTAAATAACTGTTCATTAATATAAAAAGGTATTGTAAACTTGTAAAACATATCAAGTGTCTTTTCCGGAGAAGCCACAACTTGTGTTCGGATTCTAGTGACCCAAGACTGCAAATCGCGTTGGCCGCAGGATATCTTCACAAATATAAGACAAAGCAATCGTCCGTACTGTCTGTAAAAGCATATCTCAAAAGACAAAAAAGTTCCTTTACTTTCATCTTAAGTGAAGTCTTGAATGCGCCTCAAAAAATAATAATAAATAAAATAAATACACGTGTGCACCTGTGCATTGTCATGGTGGAAGAGCATTTCTTTCTTCATCAAATGCTGTCGATTTTGCTTCAAATCGCATCAGCTCTTAATAATATTCTCCGGTGATCGTTTTACCTTTTTCAACGTAATCGCGTGCATCCCAAAAACTGCCAACAGACCCAGCTTGACTTTTTTTGGTGCACGTTCACCCGGAAAAGTTTCTTGGCCTCTGTTGTGTTGTAATGTATCCATGGTTCAGTTCAATGCTAGAAAAACTCATTCAGATTGTTTGAATATTGCCAAACACTCCTTTCTGACAACGGTTGTAGTTATGGGTGAGCGTGACCAAATGCAGCACCCAATGAGCAGATAGTTTTTTCATGTCATTCATTTTCATTGCAGTTTTCAACTGGTTACATCCATTGAATTCGTGTTTATTTGCTTAAACCCATGACACTCGACCCACTTATCCATTTTCTGAATAGAAGAATCAGTCAAAACCCATTTCGGTTCTAGGCATACAAGGGAGAATTAGACATTTTTGACTTATATTTCAGTATTAAATATTTTACACACTGCTACTTTTAACGATATGAAGAAAGAGAATGTTAGCCAAGGTTGTAAGGTTGAAATTTTATAAAAAACAAATACAGATTTTCAATGATAAATGTGTGTAACATATATGATTTGTTATGTAACATTCGTATGTTTGGCCATCAAAACATTTCGTTGTTCAATATTTATATTGAAAAAAAGTGTTATATTTCATCAAAAATTTACAATTCACAGTTCTTAAATCAATCTTGTCTGCTTGGATGAATTTATTCAGATCAGATCGGATGATATTGAAGTTTTTGAGCCAACAGCAAATAATTATTTCATTTATTATTGAAAACTTGTTCGCCACTTCAGTTAACACTACTTTTCTCTGATACTCATACTATGTCATTTGTATCGTAGCCGTTATATCAAATATGTACAATATTATTATCAGCAAATCGTAAAATTGAATAGGCATGGGGTTTCTTCAAAACTTGTGTCAAGATTTAAGCCATCAAATCAGAGAATAGATCATAGCATTGTTTAAATGTTCAAAAATCAAACGATTTATTAGACTGGTGTCTAAACAATTTTCTTTTTATTTAGTTTTTTTTTTTAACCCCCATTCTCTGATCGGCTTGCGCTCGTAATCGTTCAGCTTCTCTACTGCGTTCTATTGCACAGAGAGTACACATTATTGTAGCTATGATGGTTTTTACTAATTTCCATTTATGTTGTGATTGGCACATGAATGGCACCAGGTTATCTACTCTGCTCCTGTACCTATGTCCGCACGTCACTAAAACGAGAACAATAGAAGAGATTATGCTGAGCATTTTAGGCGATATCGACGTGCACAGAAGGTGTGTGTGCATATGTGCAAAAAATTCCATTTTAATAATTTTGTATAAATAAATTTAACTTTTACCCGGGAGATATTAACGGACATAACTGAATATAACATTTAAACATAAAAGGTCATGTTTTCATAGACGAGAGTAGTCACAAAACTTCTTATCTTGTTTAACAAAAATAGACAACATACAGCAAATTCAATAATATAATATAATATATGTATGTTAAATATTTATAGTCAGACTACTTTTAGTCCACTGCAATTATCTCAACAATCTTTACGAAACCTTCCATGCTCGCTTTATACTGAAATCAAAATAAATATCATCTGTAGATTCCTCTACAATTAATAACATAACTTCTGTTTTCAAAGTTTAAAACTCCTTCTCGCTATAAACAGCATTTATTATTTACAAACATATACCAAGCGCCTGTCAAGCAAACAATTTCACAACAGAGATCAGCCCTCGGCCATTTGGTTCAATCAAAAATTAATCAAAAATTTCATTTACATGTATTTAAAAGACAACCAACATTTCTCCACTTACCATTCCTCTACTTGTACTTATGCATTGTCAATATACTCGTATGAACATACAATATGTTATGTATTACTTATTTATTTACAATATATTTTGTTGTCATTTTTTTAATGCTAATCTGTTGTTCATTACATTCAATCCTAACGAAATGAAATGATTTCTCTTGCACTTCTTGATTACAATTTTTTCTTTATAATTTTGTGTTGTTTATTAAAATCCATGGCCTAAAGTTTGTAAAGGATTACGAATACAGAAATTAAAAAATTCCTTGAGATTACAGACTACATTTCTTCTTGTAGGCTGAAAATTTAAATACTTTCATTCATAGAAACATCTAGGAAGAATGTATAGCATACACTCGTAATTGGATCGAAACGATCATATACTTATATATTTCTCTGAACGCACTGTTAAAATGATACTGCACAGCATTCATATTTCAGAATAAATTCAATTTTATTCGAAGTGGTTTAATTTTCCCTTAAATAATTCTTTGCCGATCCAAAAGGATGAGAGAAATGTGGCTATGTTAGTTAGAGAAAACTTAGACAGCAATATCGATTATGCCAGTTCTGTAGAGATCATCCAGTGATGTTACTTTTCGACCTTGACCTCTCTGGCATGTTGGTATCTTGCTGCATTTAGGAATGTATCCTCATCAGATAAGATGATTTTCGGCAACATGAGTGCAAATGACAGTAATTTTTCCAGTACTCATATATCTTTATTCCATTTGCCAAGTATTTTATATGTAATTCATTAAAGAGCATCGGTTATGAGAAGAACCAATGGGGTTTATTCGTTCAGTTTCTATCCAAATTAGTCTCTCACAAATTTTTCTTTTTGTTACTAATGGATTAATGCAAGACGATTCTATAGCTAGAGTATATACAAAAATGTCTGCGTCTACCAATCATCATTGGGATCTGATGATTTTATAGAGCAAGAGATAAGACTTGTACCGAAATAAAAATTAATAGTAACTCGGTGATACTCGCACTTGATAAGAAACTGACAAGTCAATCGTCTATCAAAGCTCAGCCTCACCTCAAGTTAACAAACAAAATGTGAAGAACATATATTTAATACACAAACTCTTTGATTCTTGTTGATTATATATATATATATATGTATATATCTTCCTCTATATCTTAACATAATATAGTATATATTTGTCACACTCCACTCCAGTTCAATTTATACTACAATATACAAGATATACTTTGTGTGTTCTCTGTTATCCACCCCACTTTTATACACTCTTTCTGTGTCAAAATTTCTTTGTGCTTTTCTAGCCAAACAAACTACAATAAATACTAAGGAAATTCAGTGGATTTATAAAATTTGATTTTTCCTAATTGGAAAATAAAGCGTTTCAAAACAAATTTAGCTAAAGAAAACTTTTGGTTTTTCTCACTGTTGTTGTTGGCTCTATTGTTTTCTGCAATCGCACAAACTGAAATAATTAAATCAATTTGTTTTTAATAAGTTGGAAAAGCAAATTTAGCTTCCGTGCTTTCTGCGAATACTTAAAATATTGTGAAAAGCGAATTCAACGATAAATTAAATATCTTCAGTAAAAATCAAGAAAACGAAAACGAAAACAGCAACAATAACAATAACAAAAAACATGAAGAACATAAAGAGATTTCTGACAGAATACTAGAACAGAACAGAACAGAACAAAACAATTCAAGCGTCCTTTGGTTGTCCAAATTATGATTGTACCAACCAGAAAAGAACAGAACAAAACAGAACATAATAGCACAACCCAAAGCACCAAAAGATTATTCAACAACGTGAAAGTTCTTTTGCAAACTTTGCAGAAAATTTGTATGTTTTATGGGCTTATGTTTGGTATTTGTTTTCACTTTTTCTGACTTGTGTTTTATGTTTTTATTTTGTAGTTATTATGTTTCTATATAAAAGTTTTTTCTATAATGAATATTAAAATTTTATCATGACAAAGCATTACAAAGTGAAGCGTGTAGATGTTAACTAAAAGAGGATTTTCATCAAATATGCAACGTTCATAAAAATTTTCATTTAAATTTAATACGAAAAATTTCAATAAACAAAACTCAACTCACAAATACCCTGCAGTAACAAACATTGCTTAAGACAAATAAAGAATACCCTGATTAATTCATCTCTAAATATTTTCATATAATAGTATTGCATTAAAAGGGGTGCAGCTTAAATTGAATTGATTGTTTGTAATACCAGAATATCTTCTTTTACTCCCTTAGGAATTTAAAAACAAAAACCAGAAAGAAGGATATCTGTAATACTATTCACGCTTCTCCTAAAGAAAGTTTTTTGGATGGGAGCTATGCGATCCAGTATTCCTAGGATCTTGAAATTTACATGGTTGATGAATATGGATTAGAAACCTTATGTGTCCATTTCAAGATAATACAATAGCACAAAAAAGACAAGAGTTTTTCTAATAAGAACATGAATTTGAGTAGGGGGTTTGTATAAGAAATATGGGATTCCCACAAATGTTCAAAATTTCAGCTCTCTAGCTCCGAACGACAGAAGGACATAGCTAGATCAACTCGTATCGTTGCGCTGATGCAGAATATAGATACTTTATGGGGTCTACGATATCTCCTTCTGTGCATTACAAACTTCAAGGCATACTTATAATACTATTCACTACGTGAAGAGTATAATTAGTGGTTTTGATGAATTCATGGTTATTGTTACAAGTAATAACAATGTTAATTTATAAATAAATCTAGTTTCTTCCTGGAAATTGTAGATTATTTAAAAGATTCATTCATATAAACTGATATTTTAATATTCAATTCACAAAATTGCGCAATGTCTGAGAGGCCTATTTTATTGAAATGATGCCTGATCACACAATGGCCTATGAGTTAACCATAAAAGATCTGTATTTCCTTTTTATATAAATGTAAATATATTTTAAAAGGTCTTTTGTCTTATACAAAATTATAAAACATTTTCTTGTCTTTAGCCTTCAGTATAATGGCTGTTGAGATCTTTCGTAATACCGGCAACTTATAGATTTGATATACAATATTTTATTAAGTTACATGGATCAGTTTCCATATATATGTCCATAATCAATGGCATCAACTACTTGTATAGATTATAATAAGAAAAAATTAGAAAATAATAATAAAGTGTTTCACGATTCTTTCTTCGAAAATGACCCTCGAGGATAAATAGACCTCTAATATACAATATATTGAACAATACCTATATAAGATGAATATAGTTGATTAAATCTAAATTAAGATCATCAAATTAAATGATAACAAAATTAATTTAATGATTATATTTCTATGTTTAATCCAAAATTTTAATTTTAAAATTTAAATGCCATTTGAAATATATAAATCACTTCAAAAATTTAGGTCTTTCTTTTTTTTAATTACATATAATCAATCCTAGGAGTTTTAGGTTTTATTTTAATGATGAAGTGTGTTTGCATAGAATGATTAGTTATCATAGCACATCATATCCGGCTGCTCCTTGACTATCGTAGAATATAGATACTTTATGGGTTCTACGATATCTCCTTCTGTTCATTACAAACTTAATCACAACGTTAAGAATATAACACAAGGTGTAGCATATTTGAAAGATAGAAGCTTTAGTAATCCGATAATTTAACCCTAAAAAACATTTCTATATAAAATATTAATTTCTTTGACTTGCAAATTTTTAAAATTAAAAAATGTAAATTTCTTTTTTATAATGAAAAAATGTTTGTAATTTCAATGTATTTTTAAATATTAACCCAAATAAATATAAAATTCTCTAGTTTTTAATATAAAATTTCCGTACAAATTATTATGAAAATCATAGAAATTTTTTTAAAAAAATAAAATATAAATTTGCCAAATTCAATGAAAAATTTCTCTATTTCTACAGAAGATTTCCAAACAAATCTAAACATTTCTAAAAAAAAAAAATTTATCATAATTGCTAAATTAATGGATCATTTGCATACTAAATCAATGAAAATTTATGAAATTAACCTACTTTCTGTAAAAGAAAAAAAGAAAAAAAAGAAAAATTTCACTCAAAATTATAACAAATATAAATCTATATCATTTTGAAACTCATCATAAAATAAATGTGAATTTCCTTATCTAACAACATATTCTGCTCCCCACTAAACGTTAGACTTGACTTTATCACAAAAACTTTATATTGATGAAATGAAACTATTTTTCTTCCTTAAATTTTTAGGGGGATTTTACAATAGTGTATCATCATTACATAGTATAAAACAATCCTTTGGGTATTTTATAATTTTTGGTGGGAAATTTTTTTAAAGTTTTGGACCAGTTGTCAAGAAATTAATAGATCAAATTTTGCATATAAAACTGAGAGACTGAGTTGTTTTTGTGTTGGATTTTTTTTGTTTTTTCATGTTCATACTTAAATTGTTTTGTTTCACAGAAATTCAAGAAAAAATTCGATTATATATAAGGCCGATCTACCTAATATTTTGATGGTATATAGTTAATGTTTATTTTTACATATTTTTGTAAACTTTCTTAATTAAAAGAATTACAATTATAATTGTGTAAATAAAAATTAATATTGGCCTTTTACTTTTTATAAGGCTATTTCTTGAGGAAATCATGGAACCATATATGACTTATGTTTATGTTTGTTTTTTGATACAATTTGGATTTGGATACCTTAGTTTTTCTTAAGGATTATATACATACTTGATGTATTGGTTTCCTAAACATGTATAATTTTTGTAAATTTTACCCACTTTCATAATAATTACAAACTCATCTAAACAACATGAACGTCATTTCATTTATTCTTAGATGTGATATGTATAGTATATACCTATGTAAAATGTAAAGTGTAAGAGTGATTTACCATAAAGTGTATGGTAAATCAATCTAACTTTTATAAAATTCGAAAATATTCTTTCATATTCTCTTGAAACTCAAAGTCCAATAAGGAATTTTTGTTTTCCAAAAATACTTTTAAATATTTAATAAAAAACAAAAAAAAAAGAAGAAAATTATGTATAAATTTGTAAATCTCAAAACCTGAATTAAACTGGTTGTTGCAATATATTTTACATAGTACTTATATTATAGTAAGATCATTTGATTTTTAAAATATTTTTGTTAAGTTCAAAGTTTCATTGAATTTGTCAAGAGTTTTCCCTATTATACTATTATGTATATTTTTCTAATTACAGGAAGCTCTTATTAAACGCCTTGGCAATGGGGCTCATCCTTTTACCTTGTCGTTGACACCACAAGCGCCACCTAGCGTACAATTAGTGCCAGCAAAACGTTACTATGGGGCACCCATTGGAACTAGTTATGATGTGCGATGCTTTCTTGGTGAGTGAAACTACATTTAATATTATACATTAAATTGTATTCCGTTTTGAAATAAACTACTTGCAATAATACTAATGTTATATACAAGTCATGAGCGTATTAAGTTTGCTGATTTTGTTGAGTGCCAAATTGCTGATTTCTCCTCCTCTTTCCATACAAAATAAAAAAAAAGAGTATAAGTAATTCTTACCAGTTGTGGTCTTTTCATTTGATTATTTTACATGTTTTTGGGTTTTTTTTTTTTGTACTTTTGTTTTTGCTGCCATCTTAAAAATAAGCTACTTAATTAACAAATATTCTGGCGTTTGTTGTTGGTGTTCAATTCAACTGAATTCAATTCAACTGAACTGAACTTGATCAAACTTATATAAGTAGTACTGTTAATATTATGCCATAAGGTAAAGTAGCTTTTATTAAGAAGTAGTAAAAGGTCATTTCACTTAAAAATTCTTTCCATTCAATTTTCAATTTGTCATTCACAACAAAATAAAATCATCATTAAATTATATATAATACGCTTATGGTTGTGCTAATTGACCAAAACTTATGAGTGTACAGTCAACATAGTCTAGTTTTACAAAATGATGCTAATTGCATAAAATTTTCCAACGAAATTTATCAATTTTTCTATGTTTTTGTTTGTTTTTATTTCAAACATTTTATAGTCAGATTTCAGCGAACTATGCAATTATGCTGGATAACAATTTTAGAAAATGAATTGAACTAATAAGTACTTAGTAGAATTGTTACTCTATACAATGCATAGATACCCTACGATTTTTTTTGTTTTTTTGTTTCTTGGTGTATGTATATCAGAAATCAATGACAATTAAGTTGAAATGTAGGAGAGATTCAGTAATGAGTTCAGTACATTAGTTTAATCTATGGTGCATGTGTCATCTTCGTAGACCCATACAGTCCATTGCTGTTTAGTTTTGAGCTCATAGTCTCCAATCCAAGATTTGTTACCAACGTATCATGATTTTATAAAGGTTTTTTTTTTTTTGAAGAAGTTCGGCCTCCTTTTTAGCAATCGTCAAATTATGCGGTTTCGAACGCAACCAAATCCTCTTGATGACCAAATGTATATACAATATTTAATAAATGCTGATAAAGCTATTACCCATGTAAACCTCAATCTCTCAATAAGACACATGACATTCTTATAAAATCAGCATCGATGGTTTCTGTTAAAAAATAATGATTTTGGTCTAACTTCACGAAATTCATCACTAAGCCAACAATGGACACAATTAAATTTTGAAAACCATCTATATATGTAATGTGTCTTTTGATGGTTGTTTTTTCAAGTGCCTGAAAAGATTGATCATATTCCCGAAAGGTAACCCTTGTGGTCTATTGAGGCTTCTAACCATATATGACATATTAGTTTAATTGTTCAAATTGTTCAATATTCTATACATTCTATTTACATGTATGTAAAATGCACTCCTAATTTACTATATGACAACTAATAGGTCTAGTTATCGGGAAACTCGTTCTGTAACTTGAAGTTCCTTAAAATATTATATATTTATATATTTTCAAATCAATAAATTTTAATTTTATTCACACTTATCTATTTTGCCTTGTTTAAGAAAATGAAACCAATGGCAATCAGTTAAACATACCAAACATAATTTTGTTTGTCATAGCATAGACCACTCAGAATCGGATTAATGCGTGTGATGTAAGCCCCTAGGCTGAGGTAAAGCTATATGAAACAGTTTCGACCTAAATTCATATTTCATTTACTAACAGACCTCAGTCCTCAATAACCATATCTTAAGTCGAGCAGAGTAACACCTTTGTATATTTTAAGGGTTGGAAAAGCTTACAAGTCGATGCGGTCTGTTACGTTCACCTTGCAACTATAACTTATATAATATACCAGTCATGTCGTATGATGGAAATAGAATCGGCAAAGCCTGAGATTTAATCGACGATGCCAATGATTTAATGAAACCCTTGTTTTTAGCAATCAAATCAGAGGATCTGTCTATCGAAAGTTTGTTCAAAATTTTATTTATTTATTAAAATTTTTTTTTTTAAATCTATAATAACGGTTTTTATTTCATTCATTTCATGACATCATTAGGATGATGTACATATATCAAAAGGACACATGTATTAACAGCCTACGGAGAGTTCGAGTTGTTATGGACACATCTCCTTCTCAATTCCTTTGAAATTTATTTTAATCTCACTCACTGAGAGTATTATTGCCACTCAATGTTGTTTAAGCATATTCCGTTTTATCTTTTGAGTTTCACATTTATCCTTATTTTATTGAACTAATTCGTTCTTGTTGTCCACTCATAGTTCATTATGATGGTAGTACTTATGTAGTTAGATATGTTGAAGCTACTAAACTAACGACAACGTTTGTCCTAACTAATTTCTCTACATGCTTATACACTGATGTTTGCTTGCTTGGTATGTGCCCGTGTCCTTTTCCCCACATCCACTAGAGTCTCCATCTCAAACTTGAGTGTAGCATGAATTATCTATTACGATGCCATTGGCAAATCATTTTCCTATATTTGTTAGTTGCCTTACATTCCTCCTCATAATTTTATGAATTTTTAAGTCTTCGCCTCAATTGTCCTTTTTCATTTAGTATGCACATACCTACATTTATATAAATCCGGCATATCATAGCAAACATAGTACAATAGTTTCCATGATGATAGCTAGGCAAAAAATTACGTAGTCAGTCTTTTATTTAGTGAAAATTCCTTATGAATGAAAAATTGATAAATGGTTTTTAATCAAATACGAGAGACTCTACACTAATCTAGTCTAGTACATAATACTTTACTGAACATTTTAATCTGCTTTAGTATCCTTTTGTCTACTTGTTCTACTCAATTCTAGTCCACTTGAGTCTATTCTTTTGAATCTCTTTAAACACTAGAAACATCTCTACACTTGGAGTCCTCAGTTCAGTTTGCTTACTTTACCCAGCATTCTACTCCACTCCACTCCATTCCACTCTCTCAAATCTTCTTCAATGACATTGCCCAATATTATAATCTCTGTTTTCCTTTTATGTCGTTGGTTTATTTTATGTTCTGTTTCATTTTCTCTTTTTTTACTTAACTAAAATAGTGTTTTATTTTACTGCTTTGCTTAAATAACGAAATCATTATAAAATTGTCCCTTTAATTTTCACTTTCACACTTTCAAACCTCAACTCATAATGAATCAAGTATGATGGCCCCAAGGCAATTTTAGTTGAACTTCTTAAGCACTTAATAAAATCCATATATGTGTTTATGTTACAATGAAGATAATTAATTGCTTAGCCTTTAGGACTTGTAAGCTTATTATTTCGATTTGTCGTCGTGACTTTAAATTTGTTCGCTTGTTAATATAAAACAAGAAAAAAAAGAACGTAAGATCCGATTTTGCCGAAGTTTTAATACTCTTCGCGAAAACTTTAGAAAACATTTATGACTATGCTCGTGTCATTGAGCATACAAAAATATTACGTTATTGATTGGACTTATGCTTATGCAGTTCAACATTGAAACCGAAATCCTTGGATCTTAAAATTTCCAAGGTTTGTGAATATGGGTATCAATAATAAATAATTGGAGGCTGATTCCGATAATTGTGCATTCAGTAAAAAGAAATTTTCAGAACTTCAGCTGAGACAGATGGTTATGGCAAAATCAACTCGTCTCGTCGAACTAATCAATAATATATATATTATACCTTATGTGGTCTCTATGATGTCTCTTTCTGTGTGTGTGTTACAAACTTTATGGCATAATATTATTCTCTGATTGAAGAGTATAAATACTGTTTAGTACTTGTTGATTGTTGTGCCGCCTCATTACTACTGAGTTGTTATTTTTATTCAGTTACTTCTTACATTCTGAATCATTATAATAAAAAATATATGTAAATCAAATATTGTACTAATGCAATCAAAGAAAGATCAACTCACAAAGTGTTTTGAGAGGAAATTTGTTAGAACATATCCAACGTTAAAAACTTATTTCAAGAAAAATTGTTCGATGCCTAAAAATATGTGTTGTGTTTAAAAAGTAAGAGGACTTTATTATATATATCTCAGTCCACGTGCTATCGATTTTCGATTTCTTTGATCCATTTTTTTCAGATAGCAGCAAATCGTAAAAACTAAAACACACTGCAGAATCTATTGTCCGATATCCAACACATGCGTCTAGTTTAAACTACTGGAGAAAATTCTTTTGTTCTCAATTTTTGTTTATTGTAGTACATGATTGTCACTCTTAGTAATCACGATTACTGGAAGAGGTAGCACACGAACAAAATTCCCTTCAAAAACATCAACTACTTTTTTAGTACTACAAATTTTGAAAAATAAATTTGTTTCCACACCTGTGTTTGTGTTTTGTTGAGGGTAATTTTCAAGAATGTCAAAAGGCATGTAAGCTTCGGTAAACCGAAGTTAATGTTCTTTCTGAATTATTTTATTCTTACTATAATACATTTCACATTTGGTCTTTCTCTCTCTCTCTCTCTCTCTCTCTCTGTTTCTCATTGTACAGTGGATAAAACTGAAGAAAAATTCCATCGTCGTGCTGCCGTAAAAATGGGTGTACGCGTTGTTTATCGCACCGATATCTTTCAGCCAAACAGTTTGCCAGAGTACTTTCTACATAATCAAACTCAGTCACCAGCACCAATTGCAAATAGTACACCACCAGCTACAGCCAGTGGTAGTGACTCACATGCACCCTTGACCCCAAGTAAACTTGGTGGTGGCAGCGGTGGCAGCAGTAAAAGTAGCTCACGTAAATCCGAGCGAGGAGATTCGTTTCCAAGGATACGTCTTTCACCAAAAACATTTCGCTTCAGTGGTCGTTTTGGACGGAGCAAGAGTGAAATTGAAAAGTGTCCATCTAATCCACTTTACAACAATTATAGCAAGTCTTTTCAAGAGGTAAATAATAAACTTAACTAAGAGAGAGCTTCATTGGTCTTATTATTATTATTATTATTGTAGAACATAGTATTCGCTTATTTATTCACTTTAGTTTTTTATTTAATTCTTACTGTATGTGTTTGCTCACTTTGTTCATTTATTCCCTCTGTTCTGTTCTATTTGTATTGTATTTAATACATAGCCCTATGATGGTAACGTTGGCAGTGCCACTGGTCCGGGTCCGGGCTGCAGTCTTGGCACTTGCGCTGGGCCTCAGGGTACCGTTGAAAAGCCTTTCCTTCTACAGGACGGGCGAGTTAATTTACGCGCCTGCTTGGATAAGGCTTGGTATGTCCATGGCGAAGATGTCCATGTTACCATTCATATACGCAACGATAGCCGCAAGACAGTACGCAAAATTCGGGTAAGTTACAATCACTAATTATATGCAAATAGTTAATCCATGGACTTGGATTGATATTGTTATAAAATATAAGTATAGACACAAAATTTAAAGATTAAAATTTAAACTTAACTTTTATCCGTTTTTGTTCTGTCCCTTGTTTATAGTAAATATTTGTTTGTCTTCTGCCATGGCATGACTTGACTTTGTCTCTTTCTGTGACTGTGTCTGTGTCTGTCACTCTGACTATGACTATGACTATGACTCTGACTCAAGTCGTAATTGTGTGTTCTTTGTGCGTGAGTGTTGCATACTTTTTAGTGCACAACAAAACTTTTAACACTAATTAAATTTTGACTTGTGCACTATCTTTTAACACACATCAAACTGAAGACCATTATCTTCTATTATGACCTTCTCTGAACTTAAATTCCTCCCACAAATACTCATATCACTTTTAAGTATCGTTCGTTGCGTGTAGCACTTAAAATTCAATTTATTTAAAATGTGAAGCTTTTACTTAATTATTAAAATTTCAATGCACACAGTAAAATTCAGTGACATGAAACTTAAGAAACTACTGCTTCCATTGATGATGATGATGATAAAAGTTAAGAACATCAATTGATTTTATTTACAACTTAGATTTCTTTATAAAAACTAAACTTGACCTGATTCAATTGACACAAGGATAAACAATTTACATTCAGTTTTATCATGGAACCGAGTACATCCTTGTCTTATAGTCATATATCATATATATACAAGGTGTGTGTTAAAAGTTTCCGAACTTTTCTGGCAGGGCATTTTTTGGTGCCGCCATCTTTGTGT
>JBANCV010000902.1:0-23098 GCA_037040105.1 Amiota albilabris | reverse complement strand
TATCTAAACTTACTATTGACTTATCTTGATTGTAGTCCTGCTCCCTACGCATTGAATTGATAATGCAGGTTTTCAGATGAATTCTGAATTTATTTACTAATGTTCCATAGTGTCTTTTATTGAGTTCCATGTAAGCTGGTGGCATAGGTATAGACAATAAAGGTCACTTTGCAGCTCTTGCAAATCGAGCGTTCGTGAGTTTTGTCTGCTCTGTACCGAAATCAGTGAATCACATTTAAGGGCACCTCGAGCCACTTTAAGACTTCCTAAATCATAAGTTGAAAGCTAACGATTGCTGATGAATTGTGAATTGAATTTGAAAATTGAGAGCAATAAAGCGTCACGCGAAATAGTAAAGGCTTCTTGTGCCATCGAAACCATACCAAATTTTGTGAAGCTCTGAAGTCCTTGATTTTATTTTGCACAATGTAATTGTGTCTTATTTTATTTGTTTTCATACAGTTTAATTGTATAAAACCAAAATCAGCCGAAGTCATCATACTGTCAATTCTTAAGCAGAAAAGTGAGTCTTTTACTTTGATTATCCAAAATTTAAGACAGACAAACTCTCTGCTCTAATTGAGACAATATTACGACATTGTTAACTTTGCCATACCAGATTTCTCCAGAAATATAGATATGTAAGCTACTTACTGATTACATATTATTATTATAAATATTATTTCTTGTAATAAACTTGTTTAAATAGTATTGATTAGATTTGTTAATTAGTATTTTACAATCGCTTTTTGTTTATTTCCAATAATGGTTCTTTTCTTAATACAAAAATTTTTACCCAATGAGTCTATATGAACAATCACAATTCTTATCCCATGGTCATCACCATTTATATCAACATGACGAAAATATAATTGGTGCTGAACATAATTCAAATGATCATAATGTGTGGACTTACTTACTTCTCATTATCTCCATTTTTAAATTCTGATGATATAAAGTTTACTTTCCATAAGTTACGTACACATATATCTTCTTTTTATTTAATTAATTAAGATGCCTTTGCCTTTATATTTGTACATACTTTTCACGTAGTTTGTCATGAAGTTTGTAATGCAAAGAAGGAGACATCGTAGACCTCATAAAGTATATATATTCTTGATCAGTGCGATGAGAAGAATTGATCTAGCCATTTTCGTCTGACCGTCTATTATTCTGGTTATATGTATGCAAAACTAGTTTTATACGAAACTTTATTTTTATCAAACGCAGTATATTTGTCGGAATCAGCTGAATCGGATCAATAGGAGAGTTGTAGGGGTTCGTCTCATATAAAGCCCCTACTCAAATTCATGTTCTTATTTGAAAAACTTTTTTGTTTTTTATGCTATCATCTTGATATTCGGATACAAAAGGTTCCTGAATCACATTCATTAACCATGTAAACTTGAAGATCATAGGATTACTGGATCGTATAGGATGTTTGAAAAGTATTACATATTTGGCATAGTCGAAAATAACCTCCTTTCTGGTTAGTTTTATGATTGACTGTATCTTAACCACCAAAATTTAATTGTATTAGTATTCAGTAATACAGATTCCTAATTTAATAAAAATAAATAAAAATTATGATAAATACAAGTGCCATACATCAAATAAAATCAAGAAATTTTCAAATCATACTTATTTTATTATATTTTAAATTTTAAATTTTATATTTACATAGACCGATGTACAATATATTGTGTCAGGTTTAAGTGTGAAATAGAAAAAAATGAGTCACATAAAAAATCCGCGGATTGAACATTTTGTTTCGCACGTGAGCAGTAATATCAATATATTACATATTACACTACTGTTTACTAGATTTGTTTTTGTATATTGTGCTTGTGATCGTTTAAAGAATATAATACAATACAATACTGATATTCCAAAAGTGAAATATGATGTATTTTTCAGGAAGTTCATTGATTTAATACAAGTCATGTAATTTCAATCAAGGATATTTTATTGAACTGTTATACAAATCACAGAAAACTCGAGACAATAAATAAAACTATAGAAAATTTTCAAATCGACAGAGGGTGAGAGAAAAGTGGACTTCATAAGGAAATGTTCCAGCATTCAAGAAATTTCACTTAGAATAAAATACAATCTTCATTACAGAAAAATCTTCGTCCGACTATAAATGGAAGCCTAATGGTTCAAGTTCTGAGTTATACTTATGTATGTATTGTATGTAATTACTACATATGGATATGGTTTACTTAAGACTATAGACTTTTAATTTTCAATTCACAAGCGATGACACAAATATTTAACTTTTATTAATTTTTTATTTAATTTTATATTTTACATACGAGCATTTCTCTTAATGTCGTCATGCAGTATTTATGAGTATGCAAATGTTTGTTTCTCTTTACAATATTTATAAATATATATGTATACATTATATATGCACATGTATGTACATACATATGTGTGTGTGTCTCATTCTCCTTTCGAAGGGAAACACGCTCGCGCCAAATGTTTTTGTTTTGTGTTTTTCTTTTTCTATTTTGTTGTTATTTTTTATTGTTACTTTCAAGTTTGAGTGTAAATTCTTTGTTGTTTTTGTGTTGTTAAATTCTTATTGTTGTTATTTTCTAATTTCGTTTTTCACGCTCATTTTGTTTTGCTTTTTAATTTTTTTGTTTTTTTTTTTTTTTTTGTTTTGCGCTCTGTTTTTTGTGACACATTAATAATTTTGCGTATTTAAATGCGGCAAAAGTATAAAAATGCGCAAAGCATCAACAACAATAAGCACAAGAATAAGCAGATGATGATGATGAAGCAGAAGAATGACTACAACAAGAACAACAGAACAGAGCAATTACAAAAAGTATAAGAACAAAGCATAGAACACAATAAAACAAAACCATTTTAAACAAAAGGCAAAGAAAATTAGAACATGCGCCATTTGGTTTTCTTTCGTGCTCCTTCAGTTTTCATTTCTTTTGAATTTCGTCGTTTTTAATTTCTTTTATTCTTATTTTATTTATTACTTTTTTATTTTCTTCTTCTTTTATATATATTTTTTTTTTTGATTTTGTTTTTTTTTTTTTTTTTTTGTATTATTTGACGAATTACATTGAGTGACAACAGCAGCTAATACTTTGCAAAAGAACTTTTTTCCTCCTCATGTTCACAAATTCTTGTTTGCTTGTTGTCCTTTTTTCATTTTTATATCATACAAAATAATGTGAATACAAATAAAACTTATCACTTTGCCATGATGTTTGTAAAGCCTAGAACCGTGCGTTGGAGTTCCCATTTAGTCAATATGGATATTATTACATTATTACTGTGACCTGGGGAATCGATTCATAATACGTACAACCAATTTCAATCAAAGAAGACTTACCGGTACCGTATACAAAGGGTGACAGCCTGCAATGTCTGGCAGTTGATCAGTTCATCAGTCCATGAGTCCGTCAGTCCATCAGTCCGTCAGTCTGTCCGTCCGTATGTCTGTTACAGAGCTGTATTTCATAAACCGTAATAAATAGACAATAGAAACTTTCATAGAATGTGTACATGTTTCATATATTAAAAATTAAATAAAGTTAAAAATTCAACGGGGTCCCCGAAGAAGAAATGTGTTTTTTATATGATACCCAAATAAGTATGCAATATTTTATTACTTTACCACCACATATTTATCACAGCGCATATTTGTATGTGACTAAGTCATTTATTCCATACAGAAAAGGAGTAACATCCTTGTACGATGATTTCAAGCAGATTTTCATTTAGTTGAAATTATCAGTTAGGATGTCTACATAAGGTATACAAAGTTCGGTGCCTTGTCTTTTATTTTATTTCATTTCATTTATTCACTTATCTTTTTCTTTTTTTTCTTTCTTTCTTTTTTTGATTTTTTCTCTTTTTGTGTGTGTTTCTTTTAAATATATCTGTTTGTTACTTTATTCTATTTCGTATATTTTATTATTATTCTTTTTTGAAAATTCCGGCTGCACTCGTGAGCTTTTGCCGGCAGACGGTTTAAAATATTATCCCATATTTATGAATATAAAGGTGATTTAGAGGGCATCCTTAAAATGATTCCTCGGCGTGACACGGCCAATGCGCATCTCTAGACTGTTGAATACATACATTCCGAATCTTGTTACTTATTGAACGCGAACTTTCTAAAGAAGAAAGTTTATTTTCCTGTTATTCAAACTGACGACTTTAAACTGACACTTAACATAAACGCCCCTCAAATCATGGAACCGACTCACTCCATTGCCATTCTATTCCAGACCAAAGCCGTCCCGATCCAACCAGACCACGCCATGAAATGGCATCTTGAACACCCCAGCAGACATTGAACCATATGACAAATGATAAAAAAGGTATCACATTGCAGATTAGCATGTACGTTGTTTCATGCAAATAAGTTCAACGAACAGAATTGCAAACAATCGAAACAGGGAGAAAGTAGAAAACAGGCAGACAGAGAAACAGACAAACATACAAGCAATCAACCATTGACAATATAACAAATTCATTACTGTCCCCAAGATGTAAGATTGAGCAATTGAACCACAAATAAATGAATATAGGATTGAGTGAATGAATGAATAAGTGGGGGAGTGTGTGAATGATCGAACCATTGAAATGACAGACAAATGAATTCATGGGAAAAGAATTTAAATGCTACTGTTGGACAGGTTCGACTTTTGATACATTCTACACTTTCCACACAATCTAGTAGTCTAATCTAGTATGTATTTATTTATATATTCCAGTAAGAAGAAATATATTTAAAATTTTGAACAACTTTACACTGCACAAGAACCAACAACCGTCTACACATCTAAATTTTGCTTTTTATGAAGCCTCAACTGTCCTGTCCGTCCGTATGTCTGTCACAGGACTGTATCTCAAGAAGCGTATTTGAGGTCCTTCATACCAATAAGCAATATGTTCGCTGCTGTCGTCCTCGTTTCTTAGTTCAGTGTTGGCGTGCTGTGCACCGCGAGCCAGTGTTCTACCACACATGCCAACATTGAACTATGAAATGTCACCTTCGGGGTCACCAAATTTTTCTTCCAAGACGTTTATGAAATTCTGAAATTCAGCTCAAGCTGAACAAATGTTGATGATAAATGCTATAGAATTCCGAAAAAGTTAACATTCTCCTTGAACTTGGTTCAGACCTGCGTTGTGTGCTCTGCGTGCCGTTGTTCTACCACTCACGACACACGCCAACACTAAACTAAGAAACGAAGACGACAGCTTCGAACACAATATTTTGTAATAAAATCGTCGTGCCACTCAAAGCCGCCCTTAAAATCATGTTATTTATTTTCTTTTTTTTTTTTTTATTAAATCAAATTATATTGTACAATATTATTATTATTATTATTGTATAACAAAAATCAGAATGATGCCGTGAAAACAAGAACACATTTTTGCTTGTAATAGAAAATGATGTGGATCTTTTTTATATTGATATATCCATTATACTCACATTATATTAATTCTCATAGTCTTCATTTTCAAGTTAGCTATCCATATAATTTTTCTAACTCAACAAAGTTTTGTTCAACCTCTGAAATATCTTTATGAAGTTGTTACAAATATTGCACTGTTGCACTACAAATATTTCTCTTTTGTGAAACCATGATCCAATATCAAGGCCAATGATTCGTCCTTAGAAAAGCACTTATTCTTTTCAATAGATTATGATATTATTTTGCAGATCATTTTCGCCTTTTCTGGACATGTTAACAGTAACGTAAGTACCGCTTATAAGTTTGCCATGAAGTTTGTAACACGCAGAAGGAGACATCGGAAACCCCATAAAGTATATATATTTTTGATTAGCTCAATGAGATAAGTTGATTAAGCTATGTCCGACTGTATGTCCGCATACAAGTCTCACAGTTTAGCAAAAGTGCGAAGTTTTCTTTTTTACTATACGCTGCTCATTTGTCGGACCTCTGGACATCGGTTATGTTTTATATTTTATCGAACTGAAGTTTTGTCACAATAATTGTCTAATCCATCGTTTCTTAAACTGTTTTGACCGCAACCCGGTCGATATTTCGAGTCGCTCATTACGTATACGCCATCTTAAGATATTTAGTATATATTATTATGATAAAGCAACCATAAAGGTAATCATAGTATTTTTCCAAATAAAAATTTACTAGTATCAATGGTATTTCTTTTTTCAAAGTAAAGTAAAAGTAAAAATGTTAACAATATATTTGCAATAAAGTCATCGTTCATTATAATCTTTTAGAGGATTGCATTACAAAAGCCATCATATGTACATGTATATCTTTTAGTATGATAATAATTTTTTTTAACTAGAAATTGTGTTCATCATCATATCGAGAGGCATGAAATTGCTTAATTGGAAACGATTTGAAAATGATGCAAAAAAAGAAGATATATGATTTTTTTTTTCGCTTTGGTACAGTGAAATTTAACATTAGCGTCATTGTCATAGCTTGATTGATTTAATTTAATTATTAATTATTTTATTCTAAAATTTCTCTTTGCAATCACCGTATTTATTTTGAATTTGAGAAAGTTTAATTTGTTTACTTTTGAAATATGTAGTACACTCAGACGGAGTAAGCAGTTACAAAATTCACTCACTTTTGATGTGAATAACTCAAATGCCCTTTTGAGCACACACATGCAAGTGTCTAATAATGATTGCCTGCAAAATCAATACCATCAGTAGCTTATATCGTGCGTTCGCTACTACTTGTTAGCTGTGTGTGTTAAGCATTGGTATCTGATAAATGGCAACGAATGATCAACGATGTCTGTGGTTTGGTTTTTTCAGCATTTTTAATATGTTAATGATTTTATCGGTGTCATCAGTCAGTCACCATCCGAGTATTAACGCAACTCGTCTTGCTTAATCTGAGATGGCAAGGCAGGCGGTTATCAAATTAAGGCGGTTATACCAATCTCAAATTTCACTATATCGAAACGAAGAAAAGCAATACAGCTGGATGTCAAGCAAGCCTTTGACCGACCGTGGCATATAAAAATAATCTACCTTCACCACGATTTCATTTCCTGAGGTCATGCCTGACCAAAAGAAGAGTTTATGTCAGAGTTGAAGATGCCTATTTGTCGATCAAAATTGTACAATCCGGTGTCCCTCAAGGTAGTGTATTGGGCCCACTTCTTTATACCCTTTATACTGCAGATATGCCTAACCCAACTGAAGATATGACAATTGCCACCTATGCAGATGACACAGCAGTCAGGTCATCAAGTATCAGCAGTACTACGCAATTATTAAAACAACAACTTCGAGACATCGAATTTTGGATGTGTAGGTGGAACATAATGGTAAGCCCTGAAAAATCAACACACACTGTTTTTTCATTACGTAAAGGTTCCAGCTCATCACTCCGTTTTAATGGTATACTTATACCAATGACGGATTGCGTTAAATATCTTGGCATATATTTGGACAAAAGGTTGTCATGGAGACAACACATACTCGCTAAAGGAAAGTACTTAGATATCAAAACAAAGCGCATGTATTGGTCAATTGGTAAAACATCAAAACTCAACCTTGAAAATAAATTACGGCTGTCATCATAAAGCCAGTTTGAACGTATGGCATACAATTTTGAGAAACTGCAGCTAAGTCCAATGTCAACATTATACAAAGGTATCAAAACCTAACACTACGTAAACTCGCTGGCATGCCATGGTATATTGGCAAGGACGATCTACACAGAGACCTACATATGTCAACAGTCATGGCATAAATTGTCCGATTCAGCAAAACGTACGCTGAAAGGCTCAGATCATACCCAAACCTACTGGCATTCAAACTCCTCAACACAGAATCCACACAACGCAGACTTAAAAGAAACCACCTGATTGATAGTAGTTAAATTAGAGTTTTCTGTACGTGTGTTTTTTTTTTTTTAACGTTATGATACATACTAATTAAAGTTAAGTTGTTAAAGTTCTTTTACCGGACTAAATATAAATAAAAGCATTAAAAAAAAATTTAAAAAAAAAATCTGAAACTTTTGTGCATATAATAAAATAAGGAAACTTTAATACTAACACTATCCTAAAATGGAGTAAATAGTATTGTATCTTTTTTAAATGTTGCTTGATCATTCGGAAATAATAAAGCTTTGTCTTTTACCTCAAACAGACGTTTTAAAAGGTTTCCTTTTAAAAGACATTGTGAGTCTTTTACAAAAAGAAAAATTTTCTTTAATGATATCTTCAATATATCTGATAAAACACATTAGCTTTGCATTATCCTTGATATGCGAACTTCCATGAACTTGCTATATTAACTTTAGCAGCTAGTTATTCTTCTAAATGTTTCTCAATATCATCAATTCTCCATTTAATTGTGTCATTCCGCACAAATTTCTTGTGACAAATTGTAAAGCGGCTAATTGTTTCTACAGAACGATGAGGATACCCAGTCTCAGCTATTCATTTGGTCCTGGTGAGGAAAGAATGCATTTTGCAGTGATTTTTAATCAACAGTTAATTATTTTTTTAGTCAATAAAAAATATTAATTGGCTTATTAGAGTACTCAAGTGTGGAAGTGAAGTGTGTCCGTTTCAACTATGAAGGTTTCATACTTTCATTTGAAAGTTGCTCATTGCAAATAACACAACTTTAACAAAAGAAATGATGTAAACTAGAGAAAGATAAGCAAAGCAAAAGCAACAAATCTGTTTGCTAGGATATAAAGAATAAGTTGTGAGAAATAAGTAAATAGGACTATGAAATACTCAGATAACTTAAATTGAGCAAGCTTTATTGTTCAACATCTTTTCAAAACGTACCGGCTTCTAAGTAATTTGAGTTTGCAGTAATGTAATGTCCAATTTGGTCCATTCCAGAAGAATAACTTCCTTCAAGTCTTTTACACTATTATATTATTTTCTATTCGCATAAAGTCTATGGGATTGGCTGCTCCACAGGTTTTCAATAGGACTTAGATCTGGACTGCGTACCAGACATTTCAAAACTGGGATTCGGGAACCTGCGTTTGAGCGTTTCGAATTAAAGATTGGAGCATTATCCTGCTAGAAGATCCATCTGCCCCCAAAATTATTTTCTCCAAATTGTATTAAAACACTTTCTAAAAGCTCTACATAGTTTCAGTATTCAATCTATGAGTTATAAAATACAATGGGGTCTTTCTATTATACCCGAATGCATCCCAAATCATAAGGGTCTCGCCGTGGAAATTTTCCGATATGTAGACTTTCTTAGGACTATCTTCATAGCAATAATAATTACGGTAGCCATCTGGCCCATGCAACTTAAATCTTTTCTCACTGCTGATTCATGAAGAAGGTTTAGTCTATAAATCATTAAGGTAAGTTAGGTTGACTGAAAAATGGACAACTCTCTCACGAAATATGTACGCTC
Source organism: Amiota albilabris (assembly GCA_037040105.1). Classification (NCBI taxonomy): domain Eukaryota; kingdom Metazoa; phylum Arthropoda; class Insecta; order Diptera; family Drosophilidae; genus Amiota; species Amiota albilabris. Next base: position 13,698 of record JBANCV010000902.1, on the reverse strand, counting down.
ACTGCCGACTAAAATGCCCAATAGACAGTGAAAATGCAAAATAATTAATTAGCATAATGTTAGTGAAATTTGTATTAGAGACCTGCTTGAATGAAATCAAATTGCCCGGATATCCGGTCAACACTGTGGCCGTATATTTAGTTATTTATGAAAGAGTTATATGTATGGTATGTCAAAAATTGGGTAAATTGAGTTAGAAAGTTATTATTATTCATCGCTTCAAAAAAAAGTATTGTACATCGACTAAAGAATTTTCTAATTGCCTAAGATCATAGTTATATCGTTTTACATTTTCACTTACAATAGTGCATAAGTCAAAATATCTTAAATCTCAATAGTGGTATTTCATGAAGCAGTGCATCAAACTATTAAAACCTTTGCAAGAAAAAACCAAACTAAAAAGTTCGGGTTTAGTTTCGTGTCAGAAATATGTTGTGTCTTAAAAAATTATTTAGATAAAGATGAAAGATCAAAGAAAGTAAAAAATAAAAGACAGTCACGATCAAGAACGTAGATTAATTTTTATCTGAAGTCAGTAACGCATTGGTCATGATAGTGATCCTTACATTTAGTGCCTAGCTATATGAAGACAAGCGAAACCGTTTCTCTTAAAACGAAGAAATTGGTTTTCGTTGAACACGATCCCGAATAGGCCGGATAGGTTGAATTTTCTTATTTAAGTTGGAAGATATCTTTGGAAAGGGTTTTTAATTAGAAACATTAAAGATATACAAAAGTAGCCTAAGTAAAAAAAAAAAAAAAAAAAAAAAAACGAAAAAACCTTTTGAAAAATATATGTTTATTTATATCGTAATGATGAATTGCACCTGAGACACGTCTTTACGGTATTCCCTCTCAAATGGCTTTGTTGTTAAGAATCTGATAATTCCAAATTTAACAAATCAAAATTTCCACTTATGAGATCGATGCTCAGCAAAAATTTAAGAGGGAAAAAAAAACCACACCAAAAATCAAAACCCAAACCCAAGCATAACAGAAGAAATGATACTTTTATAAGACATCATAAATTCAAAGCTGCAACAACAATTCAAATCATCTTCCTATCTATATATAAGAAAAAAAAAAAAATAATTATTCAATAACCCCGAGTATAATAAGAAAAAATGATACTTTCATAAGAAATCATTTAAACAAAAGGCAATATTATATTTAATATTCCAGTAATGAAGAGCGGATTGGTAAAAGAACCCAATCGTTTCAAATAATAGAAAAATAAATTATTTAAATAATTTCTACTTATAATTTTCAAAACAAAAAAAAAATCCGCTCAAAGTAGAATTAAAAAGTTTAGAATGGGAATTTTCAATTCAATAAAAACTTATAAAACAAAAATATATATTAAATATGAACAAAATAAAAGAAAAATTCCAAAATAATTATAATTCAATTGATACGGTATAACAAAAGTCTATCAAATTATATTAAATAATTTTTCAGACAAAATACGTAATGAAAGTAGAATTCGAACGTTTCGAATGGGAAAAATTATTTCAATAAAAATTTTTATTACTCGTGACAATAAAAAAAAAGAAGAAGACAAAAGTAATTTTTGCATAAACTACCGCCACTGTACAAGACTAAAATGCCGGTCAACGAATATTTTGATCAAAATGGACTTTTAAGATCTTGGTACCAATATACGAATTTTTGTCAATCTTTTTCTCTTAAACTCTCTCTTTTATGGGGTCACCTAGATGGGTCTTAGCAATAATTGAATATGGTATATGGCGCTGTTGTCGAGATCATGGCTGTTTTTTTTACCAATTTTGTAACATTTTTTAATCTAGCGCAAGCTATTCTAAGCCGATTTTAATAATATTGTATTTTTTTTTTTTTTTTTTAAACAACAAATCTAATCGATCTGCATACTTGTGGTTTTTTTTCAATTATTAAAGTTAAATATTGGGAGCGCAAATTAAAAATGCAGGATGTTGTCATATTTTGAGCTTTTGTTGAGAAGAAATGGTTATATGTTTAATTGTCAAAGTACTGTCCGTCGCTAGGCAGTACTTTTTCCCATCATTCTGGTAGCATACGAATTCCGTTGCGAAAAAACTTGGCCGGTTTGGCCTCGATGCAGTCATTGACCCATTTTTTGGCTTCCTCGTAAGAACGGAAGTGCTGGTTAGCCAGGCCATGCGTCATCGATCTGAAAAGGTGGTAATCAGATGGAGCAATGTCTGGGCTATACGGTGGGTGGGGTAGGACTTCCCATTTCAGCGTTTCCAAGTAAGTTTTTACGGCCGTGATCGTTTCATTCGGTTGCAGCAGCACATAGTACAACACACCCAGCTGGTCCCACCATATACAGAGCATGAGCTTGGCACCATGAATATATGGCTTTGCCGTCGATGATGAGGCATGGCCGGGGTAGCCGTATGATTTTTCGCTTGGGATTGTCGTAATGGATCCACTTTTCATCACCAGTAACAATACGATGCAAAAAAACATTTCTTTTCTGTCGCTGAAGCAGTTGTTCTCTCGTCTTCAATTCATATGGGACCCAATTTCCTTGCTTTTGGATCTTTCCCAATTGTTGTAAGCGATGGGAACTGGCTTGGCGTGTTACTCCCAATGATTTGACAAGCTCTTCTTGCGTTTGACATGAGTCTTCATCGAGTAATGCCTCCAATTCGGCATCTTCAAACATTTTCGGTTTCACCACTTCTAAAGTGTACAAACCATCTCTCGCACTGTGAAATCGATAGAGCATACCCCGGATATGCTTCGGAGAGTAATCGATGGGCTGCAGCAGCACTTTTCTTCAAATTAAAGAAGTGAGCGAGAACTTCCCGCAAATGCTGTTTTGTTGGTACGAAATTAGACATATTGAGAGCGAAAAAAAAAAGCAAATGTTACATACTGGAAATTGAAGCTGTCAAATGTATTTTTCAAATGGAGTATAGGACAACCTTGCCAGATGCTTATAGCATGAGTAGCGCCATCTCTTGTAAATACCGCACTATTAATAGGATCCCCAATATAATAAATTTTAGGATTAAGTTTTTGAAAACCGACTACAAGACCAAGCACAAAGCGTTTTTTCATCGTTCATGTTTTGCTTCTTCTTGAATTTTGTATTGTTTTTGTTATTCTTGTACGAGGGGACTATTTATAATTCAGTAAAAGCAAATAATAAGAAACATGGTTGAACTTTTTAAGCATTTCCTTATACCAATCGACGCGAGGCTTTTTTTTTATCTATTAATAAATTATGGGGTATTCAATGACTGCAATTTTTTTTTACAACTAAGTGTTCATGCAAAATCGCATGTATTGAAGTGGAACTAATGTGCGAGGATGTCTCTATCTCACGATCTTGCATTATCAGTTCATCCACTGTATCGCTGCAATCCGTTCTTTGTTTTAGTCTATTATGTATAAAACAATAAATTGACCAAGTAAAGCAAAAAATTAATACTTAGGTAGTACAAATACATACACCCATTTGCATAAGTCTACGTAGGGGCAAAAGAAAAAAACATAATTACAACTTTGATTGTCCACTACTGCAGTAAATACAAGCGATTTTGAGTACATTATAATTTTTTTTTTTTTTTTTCATTATTATTATTTTTATTAATTTTTAACAGGCACAAAAGTATTTTTAATCAATCTCTCTGTTAGAAAATTTTTGAGTCCAAGGGAAATAATCATGAGATAAAAATCACTCAAAAGTTTTTTAATGCCTTCCATATCTCTCTTTACACGTAAATCACTTGTATCTATATGCTGATTTCTTGTGTCCATTCTAACATAAGCAAGATTTTCCAATCCTCCACACACATCATCCATCGCGTGTAGGCCATAAGTCATTTACCTCTACATCTGTTTTCATCTGTCGAAATGCCACAATTTAATTTATCAAAACGTCTAACAGAAAAAAGCCGTACAAACATTTTTAAATACTAGGATTAATTAAGTGCTCTAATCGTAGCATATCTTTTAGAAATAAGTATTCAGACTTAGATAAGGAGAACATTGTAATATGTAAAAAGAACGAAGCATTTACATATTTAACACTATTCAAATGAGAACATACTTTATTAGAACGATCAGTTGGGTCATGGTTTACACGATTCTGCACTGAAAAATTGGACCCCATTTAAAAAAAAAAAAATGTAAAATGACTAGCACATATATAAGAAAGAACTTGTGACACCGACAATGATCTTGACAATTTTAATACAACAGTTTTAGACCATTTCGAAATGGTTGACTATGACAACAACAAATGGATGTTTGGGTACCACACACTTTGACAGAAAAAAATCTTATTGGTCGCAATTAAATTTTCCAAATCTTACTAAAACGGAATGATTTGGAACCTTTTCAGTCCAAATTGATAAGTGATGATGAAAAAATGGGTTACATAACACAAAAATTTGTGAAAAATCTTATGATCCAAAAGGGGAAGTTATTCCTGTTCATTTGGTGGGCTTGCAAATGTCCTTTGCAATATGAGCTGCTCCCATTTTGACACACAATGATATCACAACTTTATTGTCAACAACTAAGAAGTACTGAAGAAAACACAGCCACAATTGGTCAACAGAAAAGGTCATAGATTTCTGTAATAACCCGGCAAAAATTGACGGAACTCGGATGGGAAGTGTTGATGTTCACGGCAGCATATAATCCGGACGTAGTATCATTTGATTACCATTTATTTGATTATATGTAAGATTACATATTATTGTTTGCATTACAATGAATTCCTTAGACCACTGGAAAACGGTCTCAGAAACCCAAGAATTTCTACAATAACGGATTTATCAATAATAATGGAAAATATGTGACCACTTCTGGGCACAATTTTTTCAGTAGTCATTCAGTCATTCAGTCATTCATAATATAGTAGCAGTTTGGATTTCAGTTTTATTTAAAATCCAGACAAAGGAAGAAAGTCCGCTGCTGTGAGTTATCTTCGAACTATACATAAAGTGCATTCTCCATTGAATCCATGATTGGCGCAGTTCGAATGGTCAGTTGATTTATTACAATGAAAGTTTTATACAATTAATGTCACTTTATTACCCTTTTTAAGTCGATCCAAAATGTCAAATTCTTTATGTTTATTTTTCAAACGTCATGAATTTGATGTGCATTGAAAGGTTTTTGTTTGAAACATGATTATATTTCTTAAGATACGTGTATGTAATGATAAAAAGATTTCTTTATCACAAATCTTTTTCTTCACAAATCAATTGAAACAAACAATTAAAACACAAGCAAAATGTTTGAAAACTGACGTGGGTGAAAGGTATACGTTATAAGCTTCATTGAACCGAAATTAATGTTGTGATTTGTTTGTTTATATATATTTTTATTTTTTTTTTTTTCTTTGTTCTTTTTTGTTTGGAAAAGTTATCAAATTCTCTAATCCTTTTTTTTTTTTTTTGTTTTGTTTTTTATCTGTATAATAAATACATACATGGATGCATCCATCTAATACCGTATACCAATCCAAGAAGAATTAATATAATTTTGCTGTTATAATTTTCTTTTTGAGTAACCCTTAACCCGAAATGGTAAAGATGGTAAAAAAAAATGGTATTTCACTCATATACTTACTTGTATACAAAATTGCGATGCGAACAATTCAACGGATACGAATCATTTTATTGCGCTTTACGCAACGCCAACATCAATGTTTAGGGAACATTATCAGCTTGGGTTATAATTAACAAAATGGCAGAGACATCACTGTCATAGTCACGGTCTTGTCCTTTGCAGGCTTCATTTTGATAAAACAACAAAGGAAGATTTAACTCTTTGCTTGTAAATAAAGTAAACCCATACACCTAGAAGGTAAAATTCTGTCAAGAAAGGATACAAAGAAACAAACAAACAAACACACACACACACAACCAGACAATCATATGTATATATATTTATATGTATATAATGACAAATTTTCAACATGAAATTTTACATTTTCATCACGTTGTACATAATAATCAGAATAGCAGCCAAAAAGCAACAGAAACAATATCAAAACAACAGCAGAACCATCAAAGTTTTCCTAACGTATTACCTCCTAACTAAAATATGTATGTACCTATGTACGAACAATATAATATTTTATCGCACTACTTACTCGTATAGCCCCAAAATGGCAATAGAGAAATTGTCTACTACTCTAGTGTACACCTTTAATCGTACTGCATTGCCAAAGGCGACAGCAAGAATTGTAAACAACAAAGGAGCTAGAATTGAAACTATAGCTGAAGATGATGAAGGAGTAGATGGAATCAAAAGATAGTCAATATGTCAATCCGTCAGTAAGTCAGTCAGTCAGTCAGTCAGTCAGTCAGTCAGTTCACTCACAATGTAATAAACTAAGTTTTATGTAAAATAAAATGTCATCAAGAGCACTTTCACTCAAAAAGGACTCTCCGGATGATGATGATGATATTGACGAAGATGAAGATGATGAAGCTTTGTTGTTGAAACTGTTGCCATTGACAGCCTTCTTAACTGTACCCAGTTTCCCAGCCTGATTCTTTGCTAGCTGGCTTGACTAACCAAATGAATGACTGACAGACGGGCCTCAGACAGACAAAAGCTGATTTTTCTTCATTTTATCATCATGTGGCCTACACATAGATATCTACATCTATACGTATACGTATGTATGTGTACAGATGTCTGTTAAAAAGTGACAATTTGTTATATCAATGAAATTAAAATACCTTTGGGAAGCTATCATAATAAAAGTTGTTAACCTCCTTTATCAGCAGCAATGGTGGTTTCGTCGACATCGTCGTCAGGCGGCTTTGGAAAATGACAGAAACACAGACCCATAGACGGACAAAAATGAAATGGGTAAAATGGGTAATATGGGTAAAATAGCAATGAAAGTAGTGAGTGATAAAGGCGGCAGCAAACAACAAAGACGACATTTTCAAGTTGGCACTGAAGAAAGATGTCGGCGCTTGTGCGTCATTATATTGTTGGTGTTTTCATTTTATTATTTATTTCCTTCATGCGAGTAGCTACTTTCTTGATTTTCTCTTTCAATTCCTTTTCTTTTCTTTTCTTCTTTTTTTTTTTTTTTTTTTTTTTTTTTTTTTTTCTTTTTTCTTGGTTATGACACACACGCAAAGTTTTTTATACTGTGTACAATGTCCTTTCTTATTCAACTACAGAATATGTAGTCTATTCCATAGTTTCATTTTTTAACTTGCAACTACTTGGCTTGACTTGGTTTGGCTTGACTTGACTTGACTTGACTTCACTTGGGGTGGCATAGGATAAATTTGTCTTATTATTTCTCAATCTTTTACATTTGCTTCGTTTTTACCTTTATTCTGAAATAGTTTCTGTCATTCATTCATTACACATTTTCCTTCAACATTTATTTTTATATCTAAACATAGCACGACGGAATGAGAGTCCATCACATCAACTTACAAAGTCTCGTTTATCGTTGTCTTCTTGAAGCAATTTTCTTTTCGGTATTAGAAACTTTGCATCACTGTTATTCTGAAGTTTTATGCTTTAACAGAATATTTACGCTTCTGTTTTTTTGTTTGCTGTTTAATTTTTGTCTGTATCTGTGCGTATCTGTGTGTCTTTGTGGGCTTGTGTGTGGGTGTTTGTTGAAATGTTGCCTTTTTAGTTTGGTAATCAGTGCGTAACATTCAAACTTAAATGAATACCTGTCAACAACGAACACCCACATTCACCACTGGGCCTATGACGACCACAACCATTTGCGTTCCCTGATGTACTCAACAAACGACCATTTGTTAGGCCCACACATATGTATATGTATGTAAGTATCTTTGTATATATATAGATACATATTCAAGCAAACAAACAAACAAATAAAAAATACAAAAGATAGACAGAATGAGAAAAGAAAGTTACAGAGAGCAATGGACTTGACCAAAAACTTACATACAAACATACAAAATTGTGTTTCGTTCTATATACACATATATGATACATAAATATACATACATATGTACATATTAACATACATGCATACATACTATATACATACATATGTGTATATTGGTTTTGTTGCTACTTTTTATTTATTGGTTTTTCTTATTTTTTTTATTTTTTTTTTATTTTTTTATTTTTTTAAATGTTTATCTGTCTGTCAGACAGTTGCTCTCTTATACTTATTTATTTATTTATGTGTGTGAGTTTGTTTTGTATTTTTAAGGCTACTATTGGCGGTTGATGTTGACCCTCATTTGTCATATTTTTTTTTTTTTTTTTTTTTTTTTTTGTGTGTATGCCCTGAATTCCCTTCACACATTACATCAATTTTCCCCAAACCCACCAACACAAATATGAAAAAATCATGTTTAATATTATTGTTGTCGTTGGTGTAGTGAGTTGTAACTTTCTTACTTTCTTTCGGTTTTCATTCCCTTAAGCATCTGTCGCATTGTTGCCAAGGCATTTTTAGGTAATACGCAAAATTGTTTCTGCATCCTTCCATCCGTTCCGTCCGTTCACTAGTTAGACAGACAAGCACATTTGTAATACACTTTACGCTTCACACTCACACTCATATTCGCATTCCCATTCGTATTTACAATCGGTAGCAGGCACAACGGTAATAACAGTTACAATGTTGTTACATCCGGTTATCTAACGATTGTGTATGAATGATATGTATGCTTGTATTTACACGTATGTATGTACAGGGTGTGCCAACTAGTTAACAATACTTTCGAAACTACACATTAGAACAAACCTTCACATAAACACACATAACCATACGATTTATTTAATTCCGAATCAGCGCAAAGACATTATAAAAACATATGATATCTTTGGGAATAAGTAGACACTTAACAAATCATTCAACAAACTTTATGTGTAATGTACACAAAGTTTACCTCTCTCAATCTTATACACACAGTAGTAAATTTTCAATATTCACTTGCAGTATGTGTCTAGAGCCACATATTATCTTACCCTTTTTCTATATGGAATAAATGATGTAATGATGAGATTTATGGTTGAAAAGTATAATATACTTTTTTGGGTATCATTTAAAAAAAACACATTTCTCGTATGGGGAAACCATTTAATTTTTTACTTTATTTTATTTTTTGTTCTCATAGCGGCAATAGAAGAAATATATACAATACATTGTGAAAATTATAACTGTCTATCTATTACGGTTCATGAAATACAGTCCCGTGACAGACAGAAGAATGGACGGACGGACGGATAGTGGAAGCTCCGTTGACACCCTTTGTTTAAGGAAACCAAAAAATATTATTCCGTATCCCTTCCACTCACGGAAATTACAAATTTTTTATACATTGCGATATATTTATGATAGAACTTCCCAGGTATATCCATAGAAATGCAGTAATATCGTTTCAAATATACTTTATTAAAGTTCAAGATAAAAAGAATCATAGAAGAAAAGTCTTATAGTATTTAAAAAAAATTATAATTAAAAGAAGAAAATCAACAATTCTTAACTCATATTATGATATTCTCTAAAACATTTATGTGTAGGTACATACAATATTTATCACATTTCTCATATATCTATCAATACAATATTGCCATTGCAGAAATCACAACGAATCAGGTTCATAACACACACCGTCATAACGGTAACACACGTAAAATATCAGGCATTTTACTTCTTAGTAGATACGCTACTCTGATTCCCCCTGATGTTTGGTATTTGATCTGAATGATGTTTCCTGAGTAAGCAATGTAAGATACACCTGATGTTAACCCTACAAGTATCAAAAGTATTGATAATCGTCACTTATCTCGGATTCTGTAGTTATTGGTTGCATCATCGATATGACGGGACATGAGGCACATAATTTGTAGTTACAATGACAATCACTATGTCATTCCATTGTTCGAGCTGCTCTTCCTTTTCACATAGGAAACATTTAACATTCACTTGAATATTTTTCATCTTCATGGTTCAGAAAGGTAGAGTTCTACTATGCATAAACATTGCTGACAGATTTTATGATGTCCATATAACAGTAAGGGTTCCAAGTAAGTATAGATGGAAGAGTAACAAAACAAACGAATAATAACAGTAATAAAGAGAATACTGATTTTGAACAAAGTAAACATCTCAGATTTACATATTTTAACCTGATTATTTCAATATTTTGAATTTTTGGAAATTGTCGTTATTCTAAAGAGTTTATTTATAAACAGAAAAAAAATGATCAATTCATGCGATTTGGATTAAAGAATCTCAGTTAATTCGTATTGCCGAATAGCCAACAATTGACTCTAGGAAGGTTATTTTAATTTTGTGTAATTTTTTTCGAGCAAGTGGCAAATTTGAAGTTCGACAGCTGTCACCTATGAATGTTGCGATACATACCCATGTGAGTTTTTAAGGGCGCAATCAATAATAATTTTCCTAAGTCCATTTCTGGAAGTAAATCACTCTCTATAATGACCAACGGCAAATATGATAGACGTTTATGCGTCATTGACGTACGCAACTTATTTTTAATAATTTTCATTTTAGAACATGAGAGTTCTTGGCAGCAATTTGCCACCAACAACACAAAATAGATTCCTAACGTTATTTAAATATTAAGAAATTCATCGCCGAAGTTTGTCTCACCCAGAATCCCGTAGAAGAACTTCTCTTTTGGTTCACTTTCGACTATGTAGTCCTTCTTGAAGATATCTAACAAGGCTAGAAACTACATCAACGCATTCCCAAAACTGATTTCAAAATCATACTTGTAAATTTTTACTAAGTTAGCGGCCTTATGCAGTTCCGATACTGAAATCTGATCAATTACTGGAATAACACTTCCTACTCAAAATTGTTCCCTAGGTGACAGCTGGGATTTCATATAAACCAGTGGATTGAGGCTAAAATTCCTTGATAAAGAAAGTGTTCCACTATATTCCTCAGTATCTGATCATTTTTCATATTCATAAAACTCTTCTATTTTCTTGGAGAAACCATTTTCGATTTTGCAACATCCTACTAATCATCTTACATCTTAACTACTTTGATTGTGATGAAGTCCTTCTTGGTCATGCAATATATCAGAAAGAGCTTCTTTAACTCTCTCGTAACCATGAGCAATAACTTGGGAACGTAGAATTTCGTATTATTCTCTGTCAATTTCTTGTTCAAAAAATTGCTCGGTAGTCGCTGTAAAAAATACATAGAAGTTTTGGATGCAATCGAAAAAGTGAACAACGCAAACAAAAGGAACGAACACGGAGAATTTATTCTTCTTCAAAATCAGAGCTTGCATCTTATTGTACTTGCCACTCATGTTTGCGGCGTTTGATTGATATGATTGACCATCACAATCGCATGACCACTTCCTTTATTTGCATTTTCTTTGAAATGTGTTTGAGAGAAATTGATCGTACTCTACCAGCAATTCTAAAATACCTAGAAAATCTCCATTTCTCGGTAAACCAATTAATTCGTAAACAGCTCCTCGTAAATCTCATAGTTCCAACAATTCACATTTTTTCGCCAATATTGCAATTTTTCTGCTCGTTCTCTCGCAAAACTCTGATCAATGCGCCCCTGTGGCACTAACAGTTTTGTGATAACTTCTAGGCGATTTTTTGAGCTTTCATGTTTAGAAATAACATACGCTCAGCTGCATACTTTCAGTAGTTAAATCTATCTCCACCGAGTTGTAGTTTCTGAATAGTTTCTAATTTACATTCCTAGCAGTAAACTATTCCCTTGATAGGATATATTTTATTACCCATGAATTTCATAAGAATTAAAAACCTTTATTGTTATAAAATTTTTAAATCCAATTTTTGTGGGAACCCTCAATCCACTGTAAAACCGACTCTGCCTGAGAGTGTGAACGGTATTCTTTACAAGAACATGATCTCCGTTATCATGTGGCCTCAACTGGACCACATGTAATTTCAGCAGGTCAGCGCAACCTGCCACACCGCGCATGAAATAATCAATTTATTGCAATAACGATTTCCAGAAATTCTGATCATGCCATTTATTTTTTTGGGGTCTTGTGATATCTTGGGTTTATGTGAATAAACCAGAAACAATTTCTGAGCTCAAGGCTGAGATACACGTTTTTGTCAAAAAGTCATCGAAATATTCATGAAAAGAATCGCAGGAAAAAAGTGAATAAAGAAAAATGCAAACTAGAAAAACTATTTAAATTAAAATGACAAAACGATTCTTGGGAGGGGAAAAGTTAGACTGTTCGAAAGTGTAATTGCCTTGATTCTTTTCTATGTTCAAGTTTTGGGTTTGAGATACCGCCTACTATTAAAAACTTTGAGCCTTAAAGAAATTCACACCATATGAACATCTAAGGCTTGAGTTGGACCTTGATAAAGTTGTCTCCACAATTTTAAAGTCTACTTAAAACTATGTATCTAAAGCTCTTCAAATGGAATATTATCGGTTGTCTAAAATTACAATCCTTAGACTAATCCAACTCCAACGGCAAACGACAATAATATCTGATTATATTATAATTAGGCAACTGTTTTCTGCCAAAAATTGCTTTAACTAGCACATAGCATAATCTAGATAACTCGATGCCTTGAAGTTAAAAATTACTACCTACGCGACCTAATAAAACTAACTAATGGAGAATTTTAATTCTTTAGCCAACTTCATAGACCCACATCCGTTCAAAAGGTTATTTTACTTTTTATAAAAGTAAAGAATTCAAATAGAACAATAATTTAATGTATAAATTGTTTGAGTATGCAATGTTCTTTCTTGCATTTAAAATGGCACACCCTGTATACCATATAACAGAAAGTGGTGGCGCTGATTGCTGTTGGTCCCTTTTCTGGAGACATTTACTTCATTGTTGCGTTCGTCCCTTCTTTCTTTCCAGCATTTCATTCTACTTTATATTTAATTCATCCATACACATACTACATGTATATATGTATGTACGTATGTATATGTGAGTGTGTAAATGTGTTAAATCTTAAGTTAGTTCTTTTACCAAGTCAAAGTTATACCATAGAAAATCAATTGACCAAGACGTCAGCGATGATTGAGTGATTTTGATTTTGATTTGGGTGAGTTTTTTTATATTTTTTTCTCTCTTTTTGTATTTGGTCCATCGTTTTGGGTCACTCATGTGGCCATGTTTCTACTTTATTGTTGTATTGTAAACAACACATACATATACATATGCACGTATATGTTTGTTCCTATATATGTGTCTTCATTTCAGTGTATTTCCTTCTTATATTATGGTTAAATGAAGAAAGCAAATAAAGAAAGCTTAGCCCCTTACAGACTATAAACATTTTTGAAGTTGATATACAACGTTGTATTTTTTGATTTCAATATACCAAGACCCTTTAAACTTTAATTTAAAATTACATCAATATATGAAAATAACTTCCAGTAAATAACTGCTTTGACCCTTCTGTATTGAAGTGTTGAAATATTAAAAGTCCAATTTTTCAAACACTTCCACAAATTTTTGATCTTAAATGCTTTGTAAATTTTTCAAATTATTCGTATGTAATTCCAACTTAACATAGCCCCAGAGATAGATGAGGTCCTCCACAAACACCACAAGTAAATCGTAATGAACATACAAGGTGTGTGTCAAAAGTTTCCGAACTTTTCAAAAAGAATAAAAAACTACAAAATAGTTTGGAATGAAACTTTGCATTTATTCAAAATAGTCTCCCTCCGACTCAATACAACGATTT